>JASCZI010181265.1:71998-94136 GCA_036250425.1 Stylosanthes scabra | reverse complement strand
CAAAGGATTATACTATTATTATATTATATTTATTCATAAATAATCGCAAAACTTAACTAAAAATACCCGTACCTTTTAAAATGAAAGATTCCATCCACTTCGTGTGAAAATCTGTAGTATACTTTCTGCACTCGTCTTCTTTGGTCTCCAATAGAGCGCAAAATAAAAGCCTTCAGTTATTCCAAACCCATTTCTTCATGTGGCCAACAAACAAAGGTTGGCTGATCACAACTAAAGACATCATTTCGCTCGGGGTCTTCTATTATTTGACCATCGTAATGAATAGAAACTAATATTCTAGAACCCATGTATAACGTAAAAATAAAAATAAAACATGTGTGAGTGAAGACAGAAAAAGGGATAGGGAGTGAGAAGTTAGTAAGGAAGGAAGGTTTGTGGGTTTAGGTTGGTTTTGGGTGCGGGTTGGGGTCTTATTTATAAGATGTAGCTGCCACCAAGTTCGCTGCAAGTTGCAGCTAACTTCATCCTGCCACCAAGTTCGCCGCATGCTAGGGCGAACATCTTGCAACTTCGGCTAAAACCACCCTAGTTCGCCCTAAGTAGCTACTAACTTGCTTTTTTGTTCAAAACCGCCGTTATATGCGGCGAACTTGCTTCAAAGACCAAAAAAAAAGTTGCATTCATGTAAATAAAGCCTTTTTAATTTTTTTTAGGAAATAAAACTTTTAAATATTTTATTTTGGAAAATTTTCCACTAATAAAATCTGAATTTTTTTTTAAATAAATAAAAAAAATTTGCTTTTTTTTTTTTTACCAAAATACACATTTTTGGAGATATTTACCAAAATAAAATCTACTAGTAATATCGATCCAGACCGGTATTGAGTTATTTTCAATACCGGTCCGGACCGATACTGGGCTTATTATTTAAAAATAAAATACACCAGTTCCGGTCCTTCTGGGGGCGGTACTGGGTTAATATCAATACTAATCCTTCATGGGGCGGTACTGGTTCAAAATTTGATTTTTTAATTTAATAATAAATATATTGATTTAATTAATAGCAATGATTTAGGTAATAAATTACGATTGAAAATTATATTAATATCAATAAATATATCATTTTTTGAGAAGTAATTTTGCATTGATTCAATTAACATATCATTAGTGTAATAACAATAATAATTTAATCATCAAATTAGTGTAATAATATATTAATTGATTCAATTGACATAGCATTAATGTAATAATAATAATTCAATCCATCTTAAATAAGAAAGTCTTGTAATGAATCATAAAATAATCTCTTCCGTGAAAAGAAAAAATATAATAAATTAATACAAATATACAGTGTTTCCTTCTTTGATTTTTACTTTAAATTTTATTTAATTATAATAAATGATAATACCCAAATCTGCATAATGTTATCATTCGTGCGTCCTGAAAACAATAATTTATATGCCTTAATATCTTCATGACTATTATTACGTTTTTTAATTTGGATTGGAATTTAATTTGATGGATCCGATTATTATTATTACATTAATGCTATGTTAATTGAATCAATTAATATATTATTACATTAATGCTATGTCAATTGAATCAATGTAAAATTACGGCTAAAAAATTAATATATTTATTGCTATTAATATATTTTTCAATCGTAATTTATTACCTAAATCATTTATATTAATTAAATCAATATATTTAATGTTAAATTAAAAAATTAAATTTTGAACCAGTACCGCCCCATGAAGGACCGGTATTGATATTAACCCAGTACCGCCCCCAGAAGTAGGGCTGTCAAACGGGCGGGACTGGCCCATTTAAGCCCGGCCCGTTTAGCCCGCGCGTTAAACGGGCTCTCGGTTTTATACGGGCTAGAATTATTTTAATTCTAGCCCGGCCCATTTATGGCCAGCCCGACGGGTAAACGGGTTGGCCCGTTTGATTAATTAATTAATTTTTAAAAAAATAAATAAAAATTTTAATTTTTAATTTAAAAAAATTACTGTTGACAAAAAAATACATTTTTTTAGCAAAAAATCATGTAAAACAACGAAGTTTTTCGTTGATGGGTCGGGTTTTCGGATCGAATAAGATAAAATATAGGAAAAATATTATTTTTTAAAAAATATAAAATAAATTAAATAAACGGCCAGCCCGTTTAGCCCGCGGGCTAGCCCGTTTAAGCTTGGATTTTTTCGGGTTAAACGAGCTAGCCCATTTAAGCCCGAATTTTAAATGGTCTGAGCTCAGAGACAAAAGCCCGTCCGTTTAGACGGATAAACGGGCTGGCCCGACGGGTTTGGCCCATTTTAACGGCCATATCCAGAAGGACTGATACTGGTGTATTTTAGTTTTTTAAAAAATTGGCCCAGTATCGATCCGAACCGATATTAAAAATAATCCAATATTGATCCGGACTGGTACTGCTAATAGATTTTTTTATTTATTTAAATTTTTTTTCATAAAATCCGAACAAAACCAACTAATCGAACAAAAAAAATTGAAATTGAAAATTAAAAAATCGAATTAACAATGGGCCAATTTTTTAAAGAAAGGCCTCATACCCTAAAATATGCTCTCGTCTCAAGCCTTACTCTACCAAATCCTAGGGATGCATTTGGCATGAATAATACGATTGAAATTTAGTATTATATTTATTAAAGAAAGTTTAGAGAATCATAATTTATTAGTCAATAGGTGGCTAATAGGCTATTTCCTCATTTTCTCTTTTATTACTCACTATTTTTTTAATTATACTTATGGACCCCTTATGGGCTCCCTAGCATTACTCAATTTATTAAGTTAATACTAAAATTTCAATTCTAGAATATAAAATTTTAATCTACTCTTAGTGAGCGATAAATTATTCATATATTTTATTTGATCTTTTATTAGAATATATAAGAGACGATTTAGAAGAAACTTACTAAAACTTGAAAAATGAATCTATAGAGTTGTTTCAATATTTGAAAAATGTTTCATCGTCCACTTAAAAAAATCTAAAACAAATTTACTTAATGTAAAATCGTTAAAATTTTGATGATTAAAAGGTGCCATTTTTAAAGGAAGCAAGCTTGCAAAAAATACATTGAGATTTGATGTCTAAAAATCTTTTTAAATATATATTACTTTAATGTTATCATGTTTGATAATTATTTTTTTAGGAGATCAATTGTTATCTTTAACAAAAGGATTTGTTAATCCTGAAACGTAAAATGACATAAAACCCCATAAGAACTATTCAAAATTTCAAATTATTAGGCTTCTGTTTGCGACTTTGCGTTTATAAAAGTGGAGAATGAACGCCACCGCCTTCTCTTTATTTTATTCCTCTGTTGATAACCTTGTAGCTGAAATTCTATGTCGCTGGAAACCCCACCTCACACAAATCGTAGGATGAATCTGTTGTCTCTTCTTCGATCATCGAAGCTCCATTAATCTTTGCTCCTTCTTATTCTTATTCTCTTTGAATTGAAGTTTCTGTTCCCAAATACTCGCACTCAACTCAAGCCTTCGCTTTCTTTCCTACCATCACTTTTTTCCGCTCCGATTCTAGGGTTTTTTCCCCCTTCTGCGTATTCACCCCTCGCTTCGGCTATTTCTCTAGGTAATTCTAATTTTCCTTTTTATCTTTTGAACTATATCCTTTGGTCTGCAGCACAATTTATGAACTCATGTAGCGTTTACTTTTTAGGGCATTGCGATATGGTTTGGGATTTGATTAGGGTTTTCAATTTCTCATGTTGGGAGTTTTGAGCTATATGTTAGGGTTTGCGAACTGAGTAGTTAACAATAAGTCTTCTATAAAGTTATTTGAGGGTTTGATTTCTTCTTTCAGTTGAAATCTAAACCTTAAAAGAAAAGCACGAACGAGTAAAAGTAAAAAGCATTTGCATATATATTTAAAAAACAGCTAGGGCTTTGTTATTTACATTTGTCTAATTGAACTCATTTGTTTCTTATTTGTTGCAGGGCTGAATTATCATCAATTCCGGAGGAATTTGGTTCTTTTATTTGTTTGAAATTGCAATGGCTTCTTCTTTGGATATGTCACTTGATGATAGGATAAAGAGCAGCAGGAGTAACAGAGAAAGAGGTAAAGGTAGAGGACGCGGTGGAGCCCGTGCCGACACTGGCCGTAGGACAGGCAGGAATCCTAGTGGTGGTGGAAGAATAACTGGTGCTGCTCGTAGAGGTCCTCTTACTGTCAATACTCGGCCGTCATCCTATGCCATTGCCAAGGCAAGCTCAAAAATCGTGGATGCTTATACATGTGCTTGAGATTCTGGAATACTTGAATGCCCTAGTATCCTATTCCGAGAGGTTCAGCATTATAGAAACTCAAAATACAAGAGTAAAAATGCATTGAGTATAATGATCAAAGAGAAAATAAAGCTTGATCATTCTACATCTTCGATGCAATTGTCATGGTTTCTTAACACTGCAAATAATGTGAACCTAAAGAGTTTTGCTTTTGTATTTGGGGGCTTTGCTACAGATCTCTGACGTATGGAGGAATTTTTGGTGCTGCCTAGCATACTATATGAAGGAGCTTCATGCATGAATTTTAAAATGGAGCTCTTATGGCTAGCTAGCACAAAACTTTGTAGCTTTAAGTGGGGTTAAGTGCTAAACCTTGCTAATCCATTTGATTTAAGATCAGATGACTTAAAATGCTCGAGTGTTGGGTGTGTGGACAGATGTTTTATTGGATCCTCTGGCTAAGTTTGCTTCTACAGTGCAAGATTTCTCTTTACTTCCCTCTTTCATGGTATTTTGCAATGAAGCTTCCTCCACTTACATCAGAACTCGAGCTTCAGTTGTAGCATGCATAACACAAGTTTATTTAAATTTGGTTGAATTCTTATTCCTGATTTTCATCATTAATTTAAAAGATTGGTGTTTGAATGTAGTGTGTCTTTTTTGTGTATATTATTTTGGTTAGTGGTTACATTCACTTTGTCTCATGCCTTATGCTTTTGTCTTTTAATGTTGATATTTCTACTCACAACTGCTCTTGAACAATGGTGGATACCTAACATGACGTGTTCTTTTGATACTCAATAATCACATTTGATTTTGTTTTCCAGTCCATTCGGGGGACCCGGCCTTTTCCATGGCAGCAAGATTTGTTTGAAGATAGCTTACGAGCTGCAGGGATAGAAGGAGTTGAAGTTGGTACGAAGTTGTACATTTCAAATTTGGACCATGGAGTAACCAATGAAGACATAAGGGTACAACTTTTGTCATGGCTCCTTTTGAGTAGTTTCTATTTCTTGCCAATGTTTATTGAAGTTCTCTTCAATCTTAATTTACTCTGCAGGAGCTTTTTTCTGAGATTGGAGACTTGAAACGCTTTGTTGTTCATTATGATAAAACTGGACATCCAAGTGTAAGTATCATACTTCACTTTAACTTGAGCTTGAAATTGTTGATTAACTTTATCTTAGGCTTTTAGGACTTTGAGGAGTTGAAACTCAAAATAGTCCATAAAAGTTGAGCTTGAACTCAAATTGGCCCCCCAACTATTAGTTTCCCAAAATGGTTCCCCAAATTTGAGATTGTAACTCACGTTGGCCCCAAATTTGGCTAAGGTAGGGGTCAACGTCAGTAACGAATTACAGTCCCACATTTGGGGGTTCATTTTGAGTAACTATAAATTTTTTTTGAAAGAGGGGGGGGGGGGGTTGTTAATTTGAGTTCGAGCTCAAATTTCAGGGCCATTTTGAGTTTCATCTCGGACTATGAGGGAATGTCAAAACTCCGTACCTCTTTCTCCTTTTTGAGGATAGTGTTACAATGTAAGAAATATTTTCAATCTAATTTGGTTAGATATTGTGATTTTTATCCAATTCCAGTATTAATTTGATTTCTCTGGTGTTCACCAAGGAGCATGTTATTAGATTGTCACTCTGCCTTGACGGGAAGAATTTTCCCACCAGCAATTAGATAATACATTATAGGCAGTGTATTAGTTTATTATTCTTTACTATCATAACCAACAAAATACTTAATCAATTTTTTATAGGGTTTCTCAGATATGGACGTTATGGACACTACCACTGTCATTTTTTTCTTGTTTTTTTCCCATAAAAATGTTGAGTTTCAAAATTTGTTTCCAACTATCTCCTAAAGAAGCCACCATTTTACGGAGTAAAATAAATCAATGGATCCTTTTGCTTTAGGATTTCCAGAATTGCAATTCTGGTCGATACTGCAAGCTCTTGAATTCATAATGTTCATTTGGATTCTAATAGGGATTATTTTTAAATGACACCAATGGAAAATTGGTATGATTCCCCCATTATGTTGATTAGGATGAAGGGGGAAGAAAGGGTAAATGAACTGGCCTTTTAATCTGTATTGTAACAAACCTACTTGACCACTGCCCAGTTTACCCTACTTTCTAATGTTGCTCCATGACACTCAAAAGTTTTGAAATCTGAAACTCTTGCCTTCCTTCTGTTAGTAAAATGGATGTGGACATGTTCCCCTCTCTCACCTAATAGTAATAGGACCAGGACTTACTAATCCACCTGCTTTGTTTCTAGAGGAGAATGAAATACACGATGATCATATGGATACTGAAGATCATGTTACAGATTACAGAAATCGTTTTGTTTTATTTTATTCCATTTTAATTGTTTTATAACAGCTGAGGTTATTAGGAACCATTGGATGAATCTTACCTATGGGGTATGGATATGTTGGTAAATGACGAGTCATTTTCTTTTGATTTAAATGTAGGAATCACATTTAAAATGATTTTTTTTTTGTTTTAAATTATTATGTAAATGATATACCTAAGAAGACCATCTAATAGGACAAGGATTTGTTGTTGTATTATGTAAATGATATACTTATCACGTATGGGCTAATAGAGAACTTGTTTACAGTCATGAGCAAGGGTGATTTTTCAATTGGTTTATTATTTTTCCTGAATATCGATCCCACATTCCTATGGAATTGTGCTAACTTATGTGGAAAATGTGTGCTACTAAGATACACTGTTTGGCAGTATTGATTTACTCATTTTACTTTCTGAAAACAATAAGTTTGACATCATTTTGTTTCTATGATGATTTGAATCGGGTTACAGGGTTCTGCTGAAGTTGTATATACAAGAAGAAGTGATGCATTTGCTGCTCTTAAACGATACAATAATGTGCTTTTGGATGGAAAGCCCATGAAGATTGAGATTGTTGGTGCCAATGCAGAATTGCCTATAACTGCTCGTGTAAATGTATCTGGGGTAAATGGGCGGAGGAAGAAGAGGACAGTTGTGATGGCGTATGTTTTTTGCCATGGACTCTGAATATATATCTAGATGCATATGTCCTCTAGTTATGCCTTTTTCTTTTCTTTTCCTCCCTTGGGTATTCTGGAAATATATGTGAAAACTTTATGGATTTTGTAACTTGCAATTCTGCAAATTTGCTTTAAACTAATGCATCTTTTACTGCTTGCAGACCTCGTGGAGGTCAAACTGGAGGTGGTGCTGGGCTCAGTCGTTCTGCCTTGTAAGTTCATATTATCATTTAGCATGCTATAGATATGGAAATTGCTTTTTTCCTAAAATTTGTCTTTTGTGTGTGTGCACTCGCTATCTTTTACATCTCATTAATATTAATATAGACCTCATGTCCGTGAAGGTGTTTTCATGCATCTTGTTTTGTTAAATTAGGACACAGTGGTTTCAATTGTGCTCTGTAAGCTTTCATATGAGACTTTGGTGGACTAACAAGCCCTGCTTGATATTGTTTTCTTGTCTTTTCTGGTTTCCTACATTATATGTGTTATCCGTTAGGATTATTTCTTATCTGTTGATGAAAAATAAAAGCAAATATTCAATTGGAACTAGGACATTATAAATGTTAAATTTGTAAGTAACTGCTTAAAAATGGTCTTTGTTTTATTATTTTTTCATTGATTGGATAGATGAATAAAGAAAGCATAATTTTTTAGAAGAAATTTAATTGTGTTGACAGATTGGGATGTGCACATAGTTATCTTACATTCTAAGGCTTATCATTTGATTAATGCGCAGTCGAGCACAACGTGGTGGGGCAAGGCCGAAGGATGGAGCTTCAAGTGGCCGAGGCCGTTCTCGCCGCCGTGGACGTGGCAGGGTTGGACGCCAAGGGCAGGGGAAAAAGGAGAAGTCAGCTGAAGAACTTGACAAGGAATTGGAGACCTATCATGCTGAGGCTATGAACATCTCCTAGATAACGATGCATTTCAATTATGTCTTAACTTCGGACCTTTGCTACAGTGTGCTTTTTATACTCCTATTTGATCAACTAGATTTCTTTTAGGGTGTTAGGCTGAATGATTTAGCTTTATATTTGTAAGTACTAAGTACATCTGTTGATTTTTTTTTTTTTAATGTCTCGTGCCTCAGGCTTTGGAATTAATGGTCAAAATGTGAAGGTCCATCACTGCGCTATAAAATACGATATAATTGCAAAAGTGTGCATCATTTTTCCATTATACATTCATTGATAAATATATTTTTTCTTTTTCCGGAGAGTAAATGTGTGTGTATGAGAGAAAAATGTGTGCATAAAAGGATATAAATCAAGTAGTTTGGGATCTCTCTCAATTTCAGCTATATTATATTTTTTTGGGTCTTAATTTCAGCTAAATTAAATGAGATTGATAATTGAGCCTCGCACTCGCAGTATAATAATTTTCTTCACTAAGTATCGATAATGGAGATATGAATAATATAAAAAATAAAAATAAATCTTAAATCCATCTTTAAGAACTTTGGAGGTCACACCTAATTTTATGAAACTTATTATTACCTAGCAAGTACATTAAATATAGTTGGTGAACAATATTGTCGGTTTACTTGTCAATTCAATTAACTTACTTCGCATAGGATGTGTAATAGCAGTGAAGGGACTAGCAAAAGTTTTTATAAGCACGATGCACCTAGTAAGTAATAATCATGTTTAACTTTCTGCTTAGATTTTATTACCGTTTGAAAATTTATTTACCAACCCTCTTTATTTATTTTATCGGAACCTATTTATCTAGTTATCATTTCATTTCAGTTCTTTACAAGTTTGATCTTTCGTATGCATGTGAAAAAAAAAAAAACTAATGAACGACGGTAATGAATTTTTATTGGACCGAAAACTATAGGTAATCATACACAGCTTTTCTTTCGACAAATAAAAAAGGGATTAACATGCGTACCAAAAAAAAAAGGATTAACATTTTTTCTTCTGGTTAATACATAAACATCCATTATTTGTTCGAATTCGCATAAAGACAAATCATCAAAGACCTCCTCAGTATTTTATTTGTTCAAATGATCACTATAAATTTTGAGAAATAAAATCAGGGTAAATATAAAATCTTCGCTCATTTAACTTTTCAGTGTTTCAATAGGTCATGAGATTTAATTTATGCGCATTGTTTTTTTTTGTGTGTGACGAATTTATGTGCATTGTTAGCTAGTTGTAAAATGATTTTATACGATATCCAATAATTTATCCTCTCATCCATAAAAATATTCCAATTTATTATTTTAAAAATAATGTAAATAAAAATATTTAATTAGACGATAATAGTAAAATTCGTTTACATTTAATACGTACTAATTAAACTCTAAAATTCTGTGTACTAGTTATTTATTTTTGTTAACACGTGATTATTTTAACTATAGGTGTAAGATTCTTATCCAATATTACTAGTAATCAACAATTTAGGGGAACATGTGGACAATTAGTGAGTGAGATAATAATATTGCTTACTCAAGCTTATGAGTTGGCCAACTCCTTATGAGAGACTCCATGACTTCCTCAAGTATCTATATGGTTTGGAAAATAATCACCAAACATGCAAACTTGGAGAAGTGAAACAATAGTAGTGCATATAATGAAATATGGTAATGCTATAAAATCCTATAATGCACAGCCACACTTTTCAAGAACACAAAAAAGCTGGGAAAAAATGAAGATAGTGATAATGCAAAGGGTGGTTTTTTCTGTCTTTGTATTCTCCTCATTGGCAGCAATGGGTTCTTCAGCAACAACAAAGCTTGTTACTTATATTTTTGGTGATTCCTTAACAGATGTTGGTAACAATAATTTCCTGCAATATTCATTGGCTAAGTCTAACTATCCATGGTATGGGATTGACTATAGTGGCGGCCAAGCCACTGGAAGATTCACAAATGGAAGGACTATTGGTGATATAATATGTATTTTCTCATCTTAATGCTTTTCGTAATTTTTTTTTTTACTCGCTTAAGCTCAATGAGTGTTTATATATAAGAATTTAATTTTGATCCAAAGTATATTATGTTTAGATGTTTTTAAAAATTATAAGTTTAAAAGTTACTCATTTTTACTAAAACGAGAACATACAATAAGATATCTTAAAATTGTCTTTGTACTCAACAGGACACTGAAAAAACTATAAATAATACATGTTTTTTCTCCCCTTCTAATTGTTCTGTTTTGATTTTTATGATATTTTGCAGCTGCAAAGCTTGGAATACCGTCACCACCAGCTTATCTTTCAGTGTCTCAAAACAGTGATGCTCTCCTCAAAGGGGTAAATTATGCATCTGGTGGTGCAGGAATTCTCAATGATACTGGACTTTATTTTGTAAGCATAAACAATTTTAATTAAACCGACAAGATTCTTATTATTTTAAAGCTTAAGTAGCCTAATATCTATCATTTTATTTTTCCTATTTCTACATTAAATGTTTTAGATTCAGAGATTATCCTTTGATGATCAAATAAACAACTTCAAGAGAACCAAAGATGTAATCACCGCAAGAATAGGTGAAGCAGCAGCCATCAAGCATTTCAATGATGCCATGTACTTCATTGGAATTGGTACATTTTAACTCATACTGATTTCAACGTTGAAACTTCAATTATCCACTTCAATGCATTAATAAAGATGAATTGCAATTTTGCAGGAAGCAATGACTACGTCAATAATTTCTTGCAGCCTTTCCTAGCAGATGGCCAGCAATACACTCATGATGAATTTGTAGAACTCTTAATTTCAACCTTGGATCAACAACTTTCGGTAACAAAAATATTGTATAATACTTTGTTAAATTGAAGTTATAGATCCTTCTCAATTGGAAAATGCAGTTAATATATCAATGGTAAACTTTGATTATTGATGGGTACTGATTTTTTAGCCGAAAAAAAGTAGTACGAATCATTAATCAAAGTTTACACTTGATATATTAATCAATATTAGTGAAAATCAACCTGAAACATGGTCAAATGTATTTGCTAATTGAGATTTTTTTTTTTTTTTTATTGTAGATACTGTATCAACTGGGAGCACGAAAAATGGTCTTTCATGGAGTTGGTCCACTGGGTTGCATTCCATCACAGAGGGTTAAATCCAAAACAGGCCAGTGTTTAAAGAGAGTTAATGAATGGATCCTTGAATTTAACTCTAAAGTTCAAAAGCTACTCAACACGCTCAACCATCGTCTTCCAAATTCAAAACTCATATTTGCAGACACCTACCCTTTAGTTCTTGACTTGATCAATAATCCCACTACTTATGGTAATTTAAAATCTTATAATCAAATCCTTAAGAAGCAATCATTCATACTAAGTAAATTCATTCATTCATCATTCAACTGTTATTATCTAATACTAACTACTAACTATATGATCACACAGGTTTTAAGATTTCAAATACATCTTGTTGCAATGTAGACACAAGCATTGGGGGTTTATGCTTGCCAAACTCAAAGCTGTGCAGGAACCGCAATGATTATGTATTTTGGGATGCATTCCATCCATCTGATGCAGCAAATGTTGTCCTTGCAGAAAAATTTTTCTCTTCTCTTTTTTCATCAGCTCCTGCAGCTGCACCAGCACCATCAGACTAAATCTTCTTACAATCATTCATCATGAATGCAAGAATTAAATCACACCTTTATACCGAGACTTTATCGGTTTACCCTATATGTGAAGTCAATCAAATAGTCCATTGCAACATAGATTAGCAATTTGTAGTTGGGAATCAATGAAATAATAATCAGAATATTAGTGTTATATTACCTATGAGTCTATGAAATAATAGACATATCATATTTTAGATAAATTTAAACTAAAATTCACAACAAACACTAAACATTCAATTTCCAATATAAACAAAGACATTTAGAGATTCCAGGAACTCATTTGATTTAACAGTAAGAAAGTTATATATTGCTCTCAGTTGAAAGGCCAAAGTTTTTCCACTTAAGAAGACATGAGATGGATAAGGCCCCTCCCATTTAAACCACAACTGCTTCATGATCTTGAGAAAGCCCTCTTTCAATCTCTAAAAGGAAAGGTAACAAAACCTCATCCATTAGAAAAAGAAATCATCAAGCAAAATCAAGCTCAAGAAGCAATTATAAGCAGCTCAAATAGAAAGAAGCCTAAAACCCCATCCAGCTTCAATTCGGTGTGGTTAAAGCATAACAATCATCATCGAGCATCACAAAACAGTTAAAAGTTAAAACAAATAACCAAAATCAAAACGATTTCTACTCAACTCAATTCAATAAACAAGAAAGCAAAAAATGCATTGTGTGCCGAACATAACCTTCTTCCAATCCCTAAAAGAAGAGATCCCGATCCAAAACCTCTTCCATTAGAGAGAAAGGATTCATTAGGAAAAATCAAACACCAAACACCCATGAAACCTAAAAGCGAGTGAGGTTAAAGCAAAAAAGAACATCATCGAGCATTATCACCACAATAATTAACAAAATTAAAACAGTTTAAGAACTCATAAAATCAAACCCTAGAGTTTGAAAATAGGAAAATTGTGGATCCTACGAGAAATAGCAGAATCCATATCATAAATTAGGGAAAATGCCAGTCCAGAGGAACCGCTTTGATTTTGCATCTTTTCGTATTCTCCATGCCATGGTTAGTTAACATAGAGAATCATAGTGGATGCAGATTTTGAACACTAAATCAAAAACGGAAAAAGAAAATGAAATCGGAGAAGAAAAATCTAGTGCTACAAAGAATCCGTTAGATCTGGAAACAGAAAGGGTCAGAGTGTGAGAGTGAGGGTAATAAAGGTGGAGGCTGTAGTGTGTTTATATAACCCTTATGTGATGCGAATAGGGTTTTGAATTTCATTGTTAAAATTACGCTTTTGCCATTGCGGAGTGGAGGAGTGTCCGCGAAAATTGCGAAAAGTGGAACGAAAATTGATAACAGAAATTAGCTTCGTTCGTTTTTACCGTTTTAGTCATTTTTGGCAAATTATAAAATTAGAATTTAATTTTGATATAACTTAAAATATTTTACATATGTATTTGTATATAAAATTAAACTCATAACAAAAAATTATTTATAGTACACTAAAATAAACTCAAAAAATAAAATAAAATTATTAAATGTGTTAACATGGGAATTTTTTTTTTTTACCAAAGACAGTTGTATTTCATTCCATTATAGCAATAAAATGAATTACATAGAGTGAGGGTCCAATTTGGACAACCAATAGGAAAGAAGCAGTGTGGGAACTCCAAAAGAAATTAAGACAACCCAAATTATTAGAAGAAAAGCTAAAGAAGGAAGTGAATACTAAAAAAAGGATAACAGCTTCATGGAGGGTGGTGTTTGTGGTACTCCAGAACAAGAGTAGATGCTGCAATCAGAACCGAAGCGGAGGTGCCAATCACTCCTTCAAACACACAAAGTTTCCGATGGTGCCATAGTTTCCATAGAGTTGTCGTCAGGAGGCCTGCTTGTTTCTTCCACTGGGGATGAAGTTTTAGGTTTTCCATAGTAGAAATCCACCATCTCCAAAACTCAATTGAGTTATCAGTAGGAAGAGTGAGATTTAAATCTCAGAGATTCCACACATCTTGTGCAAACGGACATTGCAGAAGGCAGTGGTTGATGGTCTCCCCTAATTCTCCACATCGGTGGCAGGAATCGACGATAGATGGGATACAGCTCTTCAATCGGTGTCGCACAGGGAGGCCATTCAGAATTGCTTTCCATAAGAAGATTTTAAGCTTTGGGGGACAGCGGAGATCCCAGAGTGAATTCCAAATCTTCTTCTGTCGACACTGCTCAAGGAGAAGGTCTATGGGAGGATGGAACAATTGGAAAGCTATATTGTATCTTGAGGCCACAGAGTAATTACCACGCTTTTCTGGAGTCCAAGTAAGTGAATCTTCACCTGAGTCCTTTACTTGTAGATGTAGAATAGCTGTTGCAATTTCTGGTAGGAATGTGTTTCTGATAAGCTCAGTATTCCAATTTCTCCTGTTATCCATTAGCTGATTAACCCACTGTAATGATGATTGTGAGTTCTGATTCTGAAAAATAGAGATAGGTTTGAAATGCATCAACCACAGATCTTCATAAATCTTTACCTTAGTGCCATTCTTAATTTTCCAGAGGATACCTTTCTCTAGAATTTTCCTGTCCTCCATTAAGCTTCGCCAGGCCCAAGATGGGTTATGACCTATAGAAGCCTTTAGGAAAGTAGAACGGTGAAAGTATTTGCTCTTGTAGACTCTACTAACAAGGGAATTTGGCTTAGAAATGATCCTCCAGCTTTGTTTAGCCAACATGGCCAAATTGAAAACTTTAATGTCTTTGAATCCAAGCCCTCCTTGTTTCTTGTCGTTGCAGACTGTATCCCAACCAATCAGGTGTAGCTTTCTCTCATTAGCCCGTTGTCCCCACCAAAAATTCATCATTTTTCTCTAAATGTCATCTAAAAGGGAATCTGGAAGTTTGAAGCATGACATAGAGTAGAGAGAAATGGCAGTAGCTATTGCCTTGATTAAAATCTCATGGCCACTAGCTGATAATAGAGATCTTTTCCAGAGTTGTAGTTTTTTATCCACCATATCCTGAATATAATTGAAGGTTTGCCTCTTAGAACGATGGATGATAGCAGGGAGACCAAGGTATTTGTTATGGTTATTGATGTGAGGGATGTGTAAGAGTTGAGAGAGAGAGTTACAGATGTGAGGGGGAGTATTGCGGCTAAAGAAGAGGGATGATTTTGAAAGATTAAGAGTTTGGCCACTTAATTCAGTGTAGGTATTGAGAATCTCATGGAGGTGAGTGCATTCTGTGGTAGTAGCATTACAGAATAGGATAGAATCATCAGCAAATAAGAAATGGGTAATAGTTGGGCACCTCGGATTAAGTTTAATTCCAGAAAAGGCATGAGAGAGTTCACTTTGGTGTAAAAGATGTGAGAGCTCCTCTGAACAGATGAGAAAGAGAAAGGGAAAGAGGGGATCACCCTGCCTTAAGCCACGAGTAGGAGAGAAATAACCATAAGATTGTCCATTCACGAGCACTGAGTATGAAACTGTTGTGACACACTGTTGTATCCAATGGATGAATTTACTGCAGAATCCTAGTTTTCCCATAATCTCCCAAACAAACGACCACTCCACTCTGTCATAGGCCTTACTTATGTCGAGTTTTAATGCCAAGCCCTGGGAACCATAACGCTTATGTTTAAGGTAGTGCATCAGCTCATGAGCTATCAGGATATTGTCACTAATGAGCCTACCCTTAATGAAGGCACTCTGACTATCATCAATGATTCTATCAAATATTCCTTGAATGCGGTGAACTAGAATCTTTGATATAATCTTGTAAAACACTGAACTCAAACTGATAGGACTAATAGAGCTCATAGAGTCAGCATTATGAACTTTCCGAATTAGACAGATCTGAGTGTGGTTGAGAGCACGAAGCATTCTACCACCTGAAAAGAAACTAGTTATAGCTGATATAAGATCATATTTAATTACCTCCCAGTAAAACTGATAGAACTTGGCAGTGAAGCCATCTTCCCCAAGGGCAGAGATGGCACTGATGGAAAAAGTTACTTTCTTGATCTCTTTAGGAGAAACTCGTCTAGTCAGATTGTCATTAGTAATCTTATCTACCTTACAAGCCATATGTTGAATCTCAATTGCTGCTGATCTAGGGTTAGAGGTGGTAAAGAGATCTTCAAAGAAAGAGATAGCAGTTTGGGCTATTCCATTAGGCTCAGAATAGGAGTTGCCCATATTATCAACCAGTCTGTAGATCGTATTCTTCCTACACCTATTTTGAAATGTTGAATGGAAAAATCTCGTATTTTGATCTCCATGTTTCAGCCAAGAGACCTGAGACTTCTCCCTCCAATAGCTTCCTCTCTCAAATAAGCATCAGATAATTCATCCTCCATACGCAGAATACTCACCTGATCAGCAAGGGTACCTTTCTCCTTTTCAAGAGACAATTCCTCCCTTAGTCTAGCAATAGCTCTCAAAGAGTTGCTAGTTCCCTGTTTTTGCCAGTTTACCAGTAAGTGCCTGCAAGTCTTTAATTTATGTGAGAAACGAAACATAGGAGAACCCTGAAAATGAACTTGCCAAGCTTCTTTGATGAGATTACCAACTTCTTCATACTCACACCATCGTTCCTGGAACCTGAAACGTCTCTTTGATTTATTATCATGAGGATTACAGAGTAAAAGAAGAGGTCTATGGCCTGAACCCATGTCATCCAAATGAAGGATAATAGCTCTAGGGTAATCAGATCTAAGAGAAGGGGAAACCAGGCACCTATCCAATCTTTCATATATCAAATTGTGATTGAATTGTCTATTACACCATGTAAACTTGTTCCCTTGATAGCCCAAATCAAGTAGTTCACCATCATTAATGAAGTTATTGAAAGAAATCATAGAAGAAGCAGATTTTGGACGTCCTCCTTCCTTTTCATGATTTGCTGCTATGGCGTTGAAATCCCCAATCACCATGAAGTAAACATCAGTAGTCTCCTTAAGAGAAAGAATCATCAAGAACTGTTCAGCCCTTCTTAATTCATTATATCCAAATAAGCTACTACCACTTTCCATACCCTTTGATTTGGTAAATCAGACCAAGAGAATAGAATGTAGAAATCTATAGATCCAAGAATAGAGATGTGTATTGACTCCTTCCAAGCTAGAGACAATCCTCCTGCTAATCTCCTCGGATCGACACAATGGTGAAATTTGAAACCAAACTTACTACAATGTGAAGTAACAATCGAGGTATTGTTTTTGGTTTCACAGAGAAACATTACCTCGGGAGAATGGGATCTACAGATCCCTTGTATGTTGTGAACTGTCAGGGGATTCCCCATACCCCGACAGTTCCACATGAGCATGATCATTGAGAGTTGGGTATCATATTTGGGCTGGCACCCTCCCCCCAAGTAGCAGACCAAAGACAAGTTTCACTTCCCCTCTCATCAACATCATTCGGATCAATTCCATCGTTCTGTCTCTTGATGCCGAGAACATTCTCAAGTTGGATTTCAGAGCTACCCTTTCTAGCTAAGTGCTTTAGCTTCTGCCTTTTATGCTTGGAAACAACAGTAGTATCAGAAGAGCCAATATGAAAGCCAGGTAAACCAGCAGGTTCCATATCTGGTGTAACCAACATGGTTGGAGAAGATGAAGTATTATTCTTCTCAAAGGCATCATCCCTGCTAGTACCATTGTTACATGATAAGTTAGCAAAGCTTTTAATCAGACTAACAGGTGTAGGTTTTCTGTTAGAATGAGTAAAACCAAAGCTTTTACCACACCAGCTAGGGTTAGAGTTTTCCTTTGATTCACTCACCCTCCATCCATTCTGATCAGCCTTTAAATCAGCTCTCCATGCCAACTGATATGTAGCATCTGATGATGAAAGTGTTAAGTAGGTATCACAGTTTCTCATTTCATGTCCCAGATATCCACAACAACGGCAATAAATGCCTAATTTTTCATACTTTAACAGTATTTCATATTGCTGTTTTGCAGGGCTAGCAATACGGATGGATTGTTTAAGAGTAGAAGTGACATCGACATTCACTTTGACTTTTATGATTTGGATCTCCCTAGGTCTCATCTCAAAGAGATCAACTTCCATTACAGAGCCCAATTTCTCACCAATTTTCTTTGTAGCCTCTCTGGTTCTACAGGATTCTGGTAGGTACCATAGTTGAATCCACATCGGGATAATTGAGAATTCCGACACATGTAGCTTATCTTCCAATTTCCAGCGACGGACATGAATGGTAAATTGTTTAATAAGCCAAGGTGAGCCTCGTTCCACACGAATCAAATCAGTTTCCTTAGCAAAAAAGAATTGGTAAATATTATCAACATGAGATTTGATTTTGAAACCCTCTGGGAAGCTCCAAATTGCAGTGAAAGCACTTTCAATAATTCCAAGGCTAAAGCTTCTGTCAGCCATGATGCATCCAACCAGACTCTTGGAATAATCCTCTATTTCCACATTCAGGTCTGATTCAGCAAGAACTACCACATCATCGTCAGGTATTTCAATTTGAGAGGAAACAAGCTTTCCATGACTCACTATGGCAGACATGATGAAAAGAATTCAACAGAAGATATGTGAAGAGAAGAGGCAGGATAGAAGACTCTCACGCTCAAGTGTATCCCAACCCCGATCTCCCTTACAAAGGAGGAGATCCTAAGTAAGACAGATCTATATGTAACACACTGTGTATCCCCCCCTCACACACTATACTCAATAACCAGATTAGGATTCTGCTTAATGAATATAGGTATCACTTGTACTCAAAGGTAATGATCTAAAGTAGGATTCCAAATTAAGGTTTAGAAATAGGATTCAAGGTTTTCAGAGGCAATGATTAGAATTATCATGATAGAATATCACTAAATTCTTATAACAAGCAATTGATCTTAATAAGGATTAGTGAATCCTAATGATGACACAATGATAAACCCTAGCAGGGCACAAAACTAATAATTTTGTTTACCTTAACTAATGAAAAAAGTTAAACATGGGAATTTGCAATAACGTTTCTTAATTGGTGAATGTTAGGACGAAAATTGAGAAAAGATTAGGAGATAATTAGAGAGGGAGATGATAGAATTTCAAAATTTAGACTAAAGAGAGAAATTAATCATTCATTAATCTCATGGTGGTAATTCAGGTGCAGTTAACTTTATGTGAAGTTGTCATTTGAAATTGTTAGATTACATTTTGATTAAATATGTCAATTAATTTAAAAGTGATTAATAAGCAACTTCACATCAAGTCAACTGCATTTGAGTATCTACCTGATTTCATACATAAGTAAACATTTTACCATTTATAACAAACTAATCAACTCTTTAGACTATTTTAAATGAGTTTTTGGCCATTTTTATACGTAATAGTGAATAATGCTTCATGTAAAGTTGTTAAAAATTCATAATAACAGAAATAGAAAATATATTGTAATCAATAAAAATTTTATTTTCTTTTAAATTGGTAAATATAATTTAATTTTATTTATGCAAATATATTTAATAAAAAATATCAAGTTATAACAACTCACAATTTAGCCAACTTTGATGAGTAAAGCCCTAAAGTGGTCACTGAAATTGGATTTCTGTTTCAAAATGACCTTGAGATTCTGATCGCATTATTTTGATATCTGAGATTAAAGTTTGGACACCATAGTAGCTCGTGGGTCAATTTTCGGCTATAAATCAACACCGGTCCGGAATGATAATTTGACATAATCATTATCACTTGACATAATCATTATCACTAGGGATTAATAAAGCAATTCCATTTTCCCAATGAAACATAAACGCCGTATTGATCAATATATGTCATAAATTCTCAATACATGTCATAAATTCTAAGCTTTTTTAATATCTCATTTTGATCAATATTCTATCGTTTACAATTTCTTTGGCTCCAAATTTTAAAATGGTGTTATTTTATTAATCCTACTTATAATGGTCGTGCCAGATTATCATTTCAATATTGATTTATTGCCGATGAGCTACTATGGTGCCTAAAGTTCAATCTCAAATGCTAAAATAGTGCAATTAGAATCTCGATCTTCATTTTATTGCAAAGATCCAATCTCAAGCGCCATTTTGGGGCTATACTCCAACTTTGATCCTATTGATCCCTAGTCAGATAACTATGCTTTAAATCTTGTTGTCGAATGCATTATTGCCATAGAGACTACAACTTCAAAGTTATACACAACAGTAAATAATCTAATTGATTAATTAATCTAAGTGATATGTAGATGTATAATGATTAATGAATGACTAATTTGAAAGAATTACAATGACGATTTCAATTGCAAATTTGCATCCTCATTTAGTCCAAACCCTTTACTGGTTTCTTTGTACAAAATTGAATGGATCAATTTGAAAATGCTACCAAAGATGATATAATCTTGTAGCACTATCATATATCACAAAATTTTTGGATGAGTAACACATTTTCAAGATTATGTACCACTTCATAGCAAAACCACTCCACATATTAGGAACCCTATCACCATTAATATAAGGCTTCTAATTCTCAACTCAGAGCTGTGGGGATTGCAGGCTGATGATGAATCTGAAGCTGTAGAATTCATTGATGGTGCTGTGACATTGGTAAAGGTACCATTTCTTCCCAAACTGCACATATTCAAAAACCAATCACTTGAAATTGTAAGTAATACTAATATTACAAAGGCAAACAAGGATAATGGAAATGAATCAAAGAAACAAATGTCTTACCTTCCAGGGAATATACAAGAACCATGACCTACAATAAATGAAAACCAAAAAATGTTCAAACTCAAAGCAGTAGAAATTTCCAAGGTATCAAAGCTAAATTAAACTAAAAATAAAATGCAGAAGCTAATCCAACACATTATTTGGAAATAGCAACTTACTTGGATCTGTGGTGGAGATAGTAGCCACTCCATTGAAGTCACAGGCATCAAGAGTCTTTCCCATCTTATGATAGTAACTATCAAAAGCATAAGTTGAATGTGCAATCACATTGTCTGGTTCATAGCATGGTTGTCCCTGCAGCATAGCAGAGCATTCCACTTTGCCCGGTCCACAAGCCCAATCTAGTGCAGCTTGCAACATCTTCGGATCAGCACCATCCTTCGCCACGCAGAAAGTTTGGTTGCTGGTGTCATTAGCTAAGAGTGCATCTGATCCAGTTAAGTGTAAAATGTAAATAGGTGCACCATTTGCATCAAAGAGTCCCCAATTCTTCTCGGATATTGGCCCCGGCTTCATATCTTCGTTGTAGAGCTCATAAATGTAAGTGCTAACAGGAATTCCAGGATACTTGGGAGTTCCAGTTTGGTTCAGCACATGCTTTATTAGGTTGCTATTGTAAGTATTTGCATTGTCGATCGTTGCATCAGGCTCGTTGGAGCCACCTTTCGAGGGCCAGCCAGACTCAGTTACTACTACAGGAATGTTAGTGTAATTTAGAAAAGCCATGGCAAAGTATGCTGCATCAACCATAGCATCAAAGACATTGGTGTAATGCAAAAGGGTATTGGAATCAACAGCTTCTTTGTTCGGAGGCAGAGGCTTGAAGAGTGCATAGTCCAATGGAATTACACCATTTGATTGCATGTAATCATAGTAAGGATATATATTGAGCATGAGATAAGAACCCGTGGATTGCAAGAAATCAAGCATTGGGACTAAAACTGAGTTCAGTGATTTGTTAAAGAAAGCCTGCGAAGGTGGAAACGAATCGAGGATGACCGAAGAGGAAAGGGGCGTCGAGACTTTGATCTGGCGATCAAGGTTGGACGCCACGAGAGCCGAATGAATGTACTTAAGAGCATTGACAAGTATTTTTGCTGCATTAGGAAGGGTAGTTAAGACCTCAGAACCAACACAAATGGCTGTGATGTTTGTTGCTGGATAATGGGCCACCACATTGTGTGAAACCCAGTTGGCAGCTGTTGAATTCGACTGGCCGATTGCTAGGAGCTCTTCATTAGGCACAGTGATAACAACCTGGATGCCTGTCTTTGCTAGCGCGATGAGCATAGCTTGGTCGGCGTCATACAATCGAACATGTCGAATTTGCTGAGCTTTAAGTAGTGCTACTACTTGAGTAGGATGTGGCATATCAGATAGATCTGTTCCAATATTCACCCCAATAAATGGTTCTGCAATCAAGATGAAAAAGAAGCAATAGGATTCAGCATTATATGCAGATAATCTTAACAGTTAACACATAAATTTCCTTCTCCCTTTTGAAGATTCAGTTATAACTGCAATGATTTCAAAACATTAGGATAGTTCCCTCAAAATAAAGAAAGTCTCTCTTCAGAAAATAGTCTGCAATCTTTTC
>JASCZI010181265.1:53242-71988 GCA_036250425.1 Stylosanthes scabra | reverse complement strand
TGATTGAAACAGAAGCACAATATGATTGTCCTACTCCATTTTAATATATCTAAATATATCACAGGTGGACCGCACTCAAACCAATAAAAGCCTAGCTAATTTTTTTATACACCCAAAATTGGCCAAAGTTTATTAATTACATTCAAAATAAGTATAACACAATAATAATAATAATAATAATAATAATAATAATAATAATAATAATTACTGAAGGGTCTTCTGCCACTGCTATTCCCCACAAAAACAAACCTTGAATCTCACAGAAAACAGCAACATGCTACATGCAGTTCATAACTTCCAAACAACTGCATTAGTTTTCACACTGAGTTCTGAACAATGCCAAAACAATCTTACTTTGAAGAAACACAAAACCAGAAGGAGAGTGGGAAGAAGATTCATGAATCATAAAATTTACAAAGCAGAAAACAGGAAAACTCTTAACACAGAACTCAACAAACAAAGAGAGAAGCTATAATGATAATAAAGAGTGCACAACACAAACCTTCATCAGCTGCAACAACAAGAACAGACACTGCAAAAAGCAGCAGCAGAAGGGAATGCACGGCCATTGATTCAAAGCAGAGAAATCTGGAGCAAGAAAAATAACTCAATAATGAATGAGAGAGAAAGAAAGAGGAGGAAGGAGTGAAGGACAAGGAGTGTAAATGTAATGGGACTGTAGAGAGAAGAAAAAAAAAAAGAAAAGAAAAATAATGAAGGGAAATTAAGGTGTAAATGCAAAGAGGAAAGTGGGGTAAAGCTGTAGTAGCAGCAGTAAGAGGAGAAAGAATATAAGAGAGATGGGGTTTGCAAGATCAAGACATAAATCACACGTGGAAAGCTTGTCAGAACAAATCAACGGCTAAAGAATCATATCTCTATGAGAGAGTTTCACTGTTAACAAAGCAAAGAAAACCAATGAACAAGGCAGAAACAACTTTTGTTTAATTAATTCATGGTTCTTAATATGAAGAAGGAAAAAAAGAATATGCAGAAAGTAGGCAACATTCCTTAATTATGTGTTAAGCATTTTGTTTTCTTAACTTTTATATAATTAAGTTTGAATTAATAAGGAAAAGGAATCCATTTTTCTCTATAAGTATTGATGTCAAAACATTAAACATATTAATTATGCTTTGGAATTTATACTATGTAATTCATAGAAAACCAACAAATTCATAATTAGTAGAAGTACATAAAAAAATAAATGAAATCAACTCATTTTTTTTGGTTGACTTCTTAATTGACTACTTAATAAAAGTTCTCAATAGTTTTCCTAAACATATAAAAGGTAAAAACTAAAAAGGATACAAATGCAAAGAGCATAATGTAATGAAAATTTAGATTTATTTAAAAATATATAAATTTCTTAAAAAACTTTACAATTTACATGTTTATGCATCTTGTCTATTTATTATTATAAAAAAATATGAATAAACTAAAACGAAAAAGAGTACTATATGATTAGTATAATTTTTTACTAGCACTTAACTAATTAGCATACTTTTATTTATAAAAACAACTTAAATATACTAATAAAATATATATACGGACTTAGCCAAAATTATTGGTGAATATAAATAAAAATGGTTAGTACTTGAATATTCCTATTTAATAATTCTAAGGAAAGATTGTAACTATTTTTAAGTGTTAAGTTAAATAGACATGCACTCAAATCAGAATCTAATGACTTGAATAAGCAACGAATGAGTAGAATAAGTTCATATAATTAACCAACATTGATTACCTTTTTTGTTTATATATAGTTGATTAATAATATATTAATATCATATGTAAGTGCATGTGGAGGTGATCCTAGCCGTTACAATAATACGGTGAGTTATTCTTTCTTTTTTAAAACCAGTTAATGTGTGATTTTTGTTTTGTTGTGTTGATTAGCAGCATTGTCACTCTGTGTGTCTCAGCAGGCAAACTCTCTTACCTGGAATTTGTGTTATGTGTTGTGAGCTTCTGAAAACGGTACACACCTTCAACACACCCAAAAGATACTCCTAAAATTATATTATTTGTTATTTTTTTGTTAATTTAATACTATTGTTTTAAAAATAAATTTAATTTTAATACACTATAAATACATTAAAATTAAACTCTAAAAAATTATCATTTTCATTTTTTTTAAAAAAGAATATAATACATATTTGTGTGTAATTAGATACAAGAGTAAATAAAAACAATAGAAAAAACAAAACAAGTAATAAGTACTTTTATTGAAAAAAAAAGGTGTATGTAAGACAATAGAATTAGATGAGGTTAATAACTCATTTTATTAGGGGGAAAAAATTTAGAGGGTCTCTCACACTTTTATCTACCTAAAAACATTGTGTAAAAAAAAAATCTACGTAAAACATTTTTCTTACCCTCTGCCACTAGGGACATTTGCATAGAGCCATGGATTGGATTGGAACAGCATCAATGGTCCAATATAATCTATTCCAGGATTTTGTACCTACTTCTTGGTCCACTTCTTAATTAATACTTGCTACTTATTATATACACTACAGCATTTCTTTTTTTGTGTTGGCTTTTTTAACTTGTTCATCATACACGGTAAATTTACTAAATTGTCCTTTATTTTTAATCCATACCCATTTTTAGTCATGTAGTATTAACATTTCAAAAATAAAATAACTCTGTCCAATGTTGACATACATAAGAATTAAGTTAAGATTAGGCTTTGGTCATTCCCACAAGGCCACACTCTTTTCAGAAGAATAAATATGCTAATGATGACATTCTCTATTTGTTCTGCACATTCTCATTTATGATGTTTTTGCAGTTTTTCCTAATAGTTTCAGGGACACCTTAAAAAAGTTAGATAGACCAAAGAAGCAGCAAAAGGTATGCAAATAAAAGAAGCAAGTATACCTCAAAAAACCCCTCATGAATTATGAACAAAACGAATGAACTATATGTTTTTTATCATTTCAGCAATTTACCACCAGTTTTTGCAAGCAAATGTGCAAATACAAAGATACACAGAGATACAGACATTCTAGCTAGTTTAGTGGTAAAGCAGCAACACCAGGTCTTGCATTCAACAAAGGTTGCAGAGCTTATGAATGCTCATGTTTGGTCTGAAATCAGCAGCAGGCTTTGGTTGGGCAATCTCCTCCTCCTCCTAGTTTCTCCTCTAGACAATGCATGTCTTTTGGAATACCCTGAAACACATCATCAATTACTTTCATCAGCTGCATGCATTTCATCACATCTCAATAATAAGGTATGATTTTGAGTTACCCATGAAAGTAGACTCTGCAGAGCACTTGCTAATGTATGATCAACAGCTTTCTTTCCTACCAAAAGCTTCAGAAGAACAACACTCAAACTACATACAGCACTCTCAGCATTCAATTTCCCACTCATTGCTGCCGGGTATCTGCAATAGTAACATATATAAAAAAAGGAATATCTCATTTCTCCAAATTGTTTCTGAATTACCCAAGAAGTCGTTGGAATTGGTACTCTATTTCCGATGACTATTTATCAATAATATTTACTCTCAAAATAATAACTAGGGCTAATAACATAAAGCATGAGACTGAATCCATATCTAGTAAAACTTAACTTACTCTGGTGCATCATAAGCAAAGGTTCCAATTCCAAGGGCACGGCCATTTTCCTCGGAATTAACTGTAATTTCTGTTAGTTCATCCACCGGTATGGGCTGATCTTCAGCAATTCTTGGACCAACTGATGAAGCTGAATTATCATCAAACAAATTAACACAAGAATGATCACAATATAGAAACTTAATTAACTAAACCCCATGGCAATGTCACTTGAAGATAAACGCATGATGATTTCTTTAGAGTAATAGTGATCGTGATTCTTGAATGCAAAGTGAAGATAGACGATTTACTAACCAGTATCTGGAGGGAGTGGAAGTTGTTCATGGCTGCCGCCGTGATAAGGAGGATCCTCCTCCTGTTGAATTTCTTCTTCTACTTCCTGGATGGTCTTGTGGACCTGCAGCTCCGTGGAGAGGTGGATGCAGCGGCTCCTCCGGGGTGTCCAAGACGTTATTAGGCACCAAGATCGTTGACATTGTCCTGAGAAAGTAGTATAGAAGCACGAACCAGATGACAAAACAGAGAACGAAAGCTGATGCTATCCCTAACGTGTTCACTGACATGGCACAAGAAACACAGAAAGATTCAAGAAATGATGAAATCAGAATTGGACAAGAGAAGATCAGAGAGAAAGAGAGCGAGATCAGAAGAGTTTAGGATCACACACTACTGCACTATAGGAGCTTAATTATATATGCTTCATTCTCATCAATAACTAATCATAAAATATCTCCAACTAACTTTCCCGCCAATCTTAACAAACTAACAAACTAACTTGCTGGCTTCTTAAGTTCTTATCTTAATCCCCTTAATTAGTCCAACCTATTTTATTAATTATTTAAATTTTAATGTAAAATGGTGCATGGAATGAAATTGAAGTATCATATTAGATAGTCGAGAGTTAAGACGTAAACTTGAATTCAGAACTTAAATTTCATCCTAGAATAATGACTAAAAAAATAAGGCGGTATCTATCTACATTAGGCAGCGAAGGTCAGAAAAAGAAAGTGTTACACGTTCTGAAAATTTGAACGGTAGAGCCCAATTCTTTTGTGTAGAGGCTTGTTTCATAATTGATCATGCGTTTGGGTTTAGCGTATTTAGAAGAAAAATACAAAAATTCATTTGGAACATGACTATTAGCATCTGAAAATTAATAACAATTTTATTTGCATATCAAAATCAGTCACTAAAATCAACCACAAGTATATAATACTTATTAAAATATTAAATACACAAAAAAATAAATTAAATTACATATGTATTTTGTATTTCAATGCTCATTATACACCGTGACTAATTTTATGACTAATTTTGATGTACACTTAATATAACCGAAAAACATTAACCAAATTTGCCCGATGTAGAGGCAATCAAGAATGCTGCATAAGTAAATATATAACCTACAGAAAAGTGGGCTAATTCAACCAATTTCGCTTGCACAATGGAAAGAGTCACTGGTTTTGGTTTTAGCCAAATGTGTGTTCATGAGCCCATGCTAAAGTTTCAATTAATTCCTGCCAATATCCGCGCCAAGAGATTAAGAACATACACTCCATTTTTTATGATTATCTCATGCATCCTGCGTAGAATGCAAAAATGACTTCTGTAGCTGTAACAAGGGGTTTGGTTTGGTATTTTTTATGGTATTCTTTTTATTATTTGATATAAAAATAGATATACCTACACATATGGAATAAGAAAAATTTTGGCCATTTTAAGTTTATTTTTATTGTTTTCAAACATTTCCCTATTCAATAATATACATTAAATATAAGAGTAATGCTAGGTAACTAATACATTTTTAACCAATAATGATCAATAAAAAATGATCATTTAAAATTATAAAAATGAACATCCAAAAATACTAAAATTAATCATCCAAATCATAAAATTTGATCATCTAAAAAATAATAAAATTGATCTAACAAACTAAAAATGAACACACAAAGTGACAATAGAACAATATAAAAGTCTTCTTTTTTTTTTCTCTCTTATTTCATACACATGACGGCGACACTGATTTCCAAAGCAGCAGCAAGAATGGAGGAAGATAGAGAAGTTGGAGAGGAGTTCCAGTTCAAGATAGCGCTAATTGGAGACTTGAGGGTGGAGAAGTCTCAATCTGCTTTCGAGATTTGCACGGAACAAGTTCAACAGAAACTCCAAGAGGTCGTAGAAATCGACGACAAGGTGGTGATGGCGCAGACTTGGGATACTGCTATGCCGGTCTTGGAGGAAACCGCCGCTTGTCTTTGCTAGTGCGCCCTCAACTATCGCGATGCCGCAGCGAGATGGAAGGTGTGAGCTGCCTAGTGGAGGAGTTCAATAAGAGTGGAGGGGGGAAGATTCCATTGATGTGGGTTAATATAATGAAAGAAATGATGAAGTGAGAGAATACAGATATGGCACGTGAGATATATTTAAGGGAAGAAGGAGATTATTGGTTAATTATTGGTAAAAAATGTGTTGTTTCCATATAGTTTTTCTAAATATAATATTAATAATATCTTTATGATTTGTTTGTTTGATACCTACAGTAATGTTCTTAATACAAAATTAGATGCCTTTCACTCGCAAAATTATTTCACCATAATTTTTTTTAATAAATTTAATTCACGAAGTAGAAACATATAAACGTTACGAAATATAAATAAATGTTACAAAAACTTGTTAGTTAAAAGAATTAGTACGTTCTTATGATTTATTTTATAGGACACTATTGGCATATATCAAAAAATTCAATAAACCGAAATTCAGTAATAATTTTTACAATACACCACAAATTTTTGCGTAATTCTCCTGCATATTTATTAAAAAGGTAATTTTTTTTTACTTATAAAATTAATTAGGAGGCAGTTAGGGCGAAAGAAATCGGTTAGTTTGTTGATAAGGATGGCGGGAAAGTTTGTTGGAGGTTATGTGTGAAGTATATAAGCTCCAACACTGCAGTAGTAGATTTCATCGATTGCAATAACAATAACTCTGATCTCTCTCTCTCTCTCTCTCTGATCTTCTCTTCTCTTCTCAAATTCCATTTCATTTCTTGAATCTTTCTCCATTTCTTTCCTGTGCCCCACTGCACCCATCATGTCGTCCTGGTCGGTAAACCAGTTGTTCTCGTCATTCACCCCACTAATTTCTGTGGTGATCATTTCCATCATTTTTGTGTTCTGGCTCTGCTTCGCTCGCTGTAAGAGAAGATTTAAAGGAACTTCGGTGGTGACTCCAGAAGGCCGTCGTCGCCAAGGAGGAGGTGGAGAAGTAAATCTACAGCAGCAGCAGCAGCCGCCTCAGCAGCAGCCGCCCCAGCAGCCACAGCTACCGCCCATCCAAGGACAACAAGAAATTCAACCGGCGGAGGATCCTGCTTATCACGATGGCAGCCATGAACAACTTCCACTCCCTCCCGATACTGAGCTTCCTGGTTAGTACATACGTACATCAGAATGCATGAATTCCTCTTTGCGTTGATATGATTTTAATGTTTTATCTTGACTTTGGATTCAAGAATTAATCAAGATCATCAGTATTATACTCTGAAGAAATCTTGCATCTTCAATTTATTACCACGTTTCAATTGAATCAAATAATATGTGCTGTAACATAATAAAAAAAATTAGGTTTAGTCAATTATGTATCTATGTTGTGGTAATTCTTGTGTTAATTTGTTTGATGATAATTGAGTTTCAGTTGGTCCAAGAACTGTTAATGCTAAGTCCATGGATGAAGTTTGTGCTGAACTGATGGATGAACTAAAAGGAATTGATGCACCAGAGTAAGTTCGTTCTGCATATCACTAGATATATGTGGATAGTGTCTTTTATGCTATTAGGGTTACAGAATTTCCCTTCTGCCATAACTAGACAAAAGTACTAATTCCAACGAGTTCTTTCTTTTATGCTACTGTGGCAGATACTCAGCAATGACTGGGAAATTGAATGCTGAGAGTGCTGATCTGTATGCTGGAAAGAAAGCTGCCTTTGATGATACATCAGCAAGTGGGCAACAGAGCCCAGTTTCTTGGGTAAGTCCAAAACACAACTTATTCTATATTGAGATGCATGCATGTAATGCATGTCCCCATGGCTGATCACATACAGTAATTGATGATGATGATGATGATGTGTTGTTCACTTTCAGGGTATTTCAAAAGACATGAATTGTGCAGATGAAAAAGTAGCTAGGAGGAGGAGATTCCCCAATGTATATGCTATGTGATGCTGCTGATTTCAATTCACAAACTCTGTAACCTTACCTTTGTTTGAATGCATGCAAGACTTAATTGCTGCTGCAGATGGTTAACCACCAAACTATTAATAGACTGTATTCTACTGTATCCCATTTGTGTTGACATTTGCTTGCAAATTAAACAATAACAAACATGCAAGGTTCCCATTGTTTACATACATTTCATCCACTTTGTTCTTAATCCATGAGGGGTTTTCGAGCTATACTATCCCTAACGTGTTCACTGACATGGCACGAGAAGATCAGAGAGAGAGATCAGAGTTAGGAACACACTGCACTATAGAAGCTCAATTATATATACTACATTCTCATCAATAACTAATCATAAATTATCTCAAACTAACTTCCCCGCCAAGTTTAACAAACGAAGGAATTTTTTTAATAAAATAATTTTCAATGACAGGTGGTTTACTTTATTATTTTTTTAAAAAGTAAATTTTTAACCTACAGAGGTAGTTAGGAGATAAGAACATCTATGAGACCTTTTATGGTTTATCGTGAACTCTTTTATATATATTAAAAGAGTGGAGTCTGACATATATGTTCTTATTAACAAATGCTTGTTGAATGTTTTTGGGTTTATGTTCAACAATTAACAAATAAAGTGAAGGAGAATAAATTGAGGGATATTATTCTTCGTATAGAATATTCTTTTTGGATTTAATTTTGTGTGTTTTCTTTGTGATTTGAATCTTTTATTTTGTTTAAAGAATTAGGTTTTGGAATAAATAAAGCAATCATGCTATATGTATACTTTTTTTTCTCCAACTAAGTCAAACTAAGTGAATTTTGCCCACGTAAACAAACATAATATTATTACTAGAACAAATTTAAAAGTGAACGAATAGATTTTAAAACCTTTTCGTTGTATATATAAATTTCTGTTCGTTTTTAGTTTTAGTGAAAGCGTGTGAACAGTAATAACTTGGTTGGAAAAAATAGGCGTACGTCTAGAATTATTCTAAATAAAAAAATTGACAATTTACAGTATACATATTTACACGTAACTATTAAGAACACACATTATTGTTTTACTATATAAATATCTGATTTTGTTACATAAGGAAATTAGTAACAATTTAGAATAAAGTAGTACTAGGTAACCAACATAAAATTAGCCAACAATAACTAATAAAAATAGATCATCCAAAATATTAAAATTAAATATTTAAAATAATAAAATGGATCATCCAAATAGAAACAAGAGATCATCTAAATCAAAACAAGTGATGATATAAATATAACCAAATGATCATCCGAAATAATTTTTATTCAAACCAAAAAACTCCACAAAATAGATAATAGAACATTGATGGAGCACTTCAAAAAGAGAAGAAGAATGATTCCGCGACAATAAGAGAATGAGGGAGAGAAACAAGAGAGAATACATGCAAAATCTGACAAGAGATGAACCGAGAGAGAGGGGATGCGATGACGGATTGGAGGCCGCTACAGTTGTTGGAGTTCGCCACTGTAAAGACAGTCGCCGTCATTCATGAGAATGTGAAAATAGTGGTGACGATACAACGCTGTTAAAGAAGAAGATGTGGTGGTGGTTTGGTTGTGTGCTGTGACGCTGTGGCATGTGAAGAGAAGAATAGAGTGTGGCGGTGAAGAAAATAAGAAAAAGATGCAGAGTATGTGAGAAAAAGAAAAGAGAAAAAGTGTATTGGCTAACGTTGTACAACTAATTATTGGCTATGAAGCTTTCTCTTTAAGATATTATATCCATTTATTTTATAAGGTTTTGAATATTTTTAATACAAAATTAGATGTCTTTCACCTATAAAATTATTTCATCATAAATTTTTTATTAATTAAATACACGAAGTATGTTAAAAAATTGAAGGTTAATTTTGACAATTTCAAAATTTTCGATAATAATATTTGTGGTTTATTACTTTATTATTTATTAAAAAATAATTTTTTTAACCTATAAAATGAAATACATAAGAGTCAGTTAGGGTGAAGGAAATCGGTTAGTTAGTTACGGATGGCGGGAAAGTTTGTTGGAGGTTTGGAAAGAATGGTTCGTTACGTATTGGGTGAAGTATATAAATTTCAACAGTGCAGTATGTGCAGTAGTGTGTTTAGTTGATTGCAATAATAATAACTCTGATCTCTCTCTCTGATCTGATCTTCTCTTCTCTTCTCTTCTCCAATTCTCATTTCATTTCTTGAATCTTTCTCCGTTTCTTTCTTGCGCCACCCATCATGTTGCCGTACATAACCTTGCCACTGGGGTGGATTGGTTATTTCACCGTTGTTGGACTCATCTGCCTTATTGTGTACTATTTGAAAAAGAGATGCGCAGCTACAGCTGATGTTGTTGATGAGGAGATGGTGCAACGGCGTAGAGATCAACACGACGAAGATCAACAAGATGAAGATCAACACGACGAAGATCAACAAGATGATGATCAACACGATGAAGATCAACAAGATAATGATCAACACGATGGAGATCAACAAGATAATGATCAACAGGATGAAGATCAACAAGATAGAGATCAACAGGGTGAAAATCAACAGGATCGAAATCAACCTCCTCCTCCTCTGGATAAACAAGGTGAAAATCTTGCTCCTGCGCTGGACATGCTTCTTGGTTCGTTAAGTTCCTCGTCATCTCTTGAAGGATCCTCAAGATCATCACTGCTAGCAAGTGCAGTTAAAGTTGGTGGAACCTTCTTGGGTTATTATCATCATGCACCACCAACTCTGTAAGTTGTTCATAAATTCTCTCATCCATATATGCTTTATGTTATTAGCCCTAGTGATTATTAAATAACTAGTTTGCATTGGGCTGCTTTAATTTAACTTTGACCCAAGAATCCAAGAAACAATGATTGATATTAAATCTTCCATTTATGTTACTATTGCAGATACGCAGCAGCAATGACAGGAAAATTGAATGCTGAGAGTGCTGATGATCTGTATGCTGTAAAGAAAGCTGCCGTTGATGATGATACATTACCAAGTGGGCAACACAGCCTTGTTTCTTCGGTAAGTCCAAGTAATTGATGATAAACATGTGATGTCCCCAAAACACAGCTTATTAAGATTGAGATGCATGCATGTGATGCATGTCCCCATGGCTGATCACAGTAATTGATGATGATGATGATGATGATGATGGTGTTCACTTTCAGGGTATTTCAAAAGACATGAATTCTGTAGATGAAAAAGCAATTAGGAGGAGGAGTAGATTCCCCAATGTATATGCTATATGATGCTGCTGATGATTTCAGAACAAACCTAGATGAGCATTCAATTCATAAACTCTGCAACCTTTGTTGAATGGAAGACTTGGTGCTGCTGGTTAGCCACCAAATTAATAGACTGTATTCTACTACTACTGTATCTCATTTGTGTCCACATTTGCTTGCAAATTAAACAATAACAAACATGCAAGGTTCCCATTGATTGTTTGTTTACATACATTCTACTCACTTTGTTCTTAATCCATGAGGGGTTTTGAGGTACATATTATTGCTTCTTTTATTCTTTTATTTATTTACTTTTTTGCTGCCTATTAATTCTTATGCATGTATGTATGTTATTCGTTTTGGGCGCCACTCAAGTGTGGTGGCCAGACGAGACATTTACACGAGTGAGTGCATTATGCATTGAATAAGTCTAAAATTTTTAAAGAGATCCAACACATGCAAACCGTTTTATAGGTTCAGTTCAAAGTTAACCCCTTTTATTTATTTATTTCTTTTTATAATTTTAGTTTTTACATGAAAGTTAACCGGTTTTTAAACGTAATGTTATAGCAGAGTCACCAAAAAAAAAAACTTAATGTTATAGCATATTTATTCTTTGGAAAAGAGAGTGGGAATTAATGACCAAAGCCTATTCTTGGTAAATTAATTCTTATGTATGCATGCATATGTTACGTTCGGGAACTTTTTTTTTTCAAATGAAAAACCATATGACTAAAAATGGGTATAGATTTTAGAAAGAAGAAAAAAAAAAAGGTGAAGGACGTCAATTTACTATATGCTAATTAATGTGCGTATACAGGGCGGTGGCAGTAGTTGCTAGGAAAATGCTTTAGGTAGATAGAATTATAGAAATGTGAGAGACACCCTCTCAATTCTATTTTTTCTAAATAGTAAATTGCGTATACTTTTTTCAAAAATCTTACTTATATATATATTATTTGTTTTATTTTTTCTACTCGCTCTAAGTTTGATAAAATTTTTTGTCAAGTGCTTATATTTCAAAAAAAACAAGTTTTTTTATTAGAATATCCTCGTTTTCAAAACTTATTACGAGAATACCCTCATTTTGAAATTATTTATGGAGTTGTCCCTGTTTTGTCAAGGTGGTAGCTGGTTTGTTTTTGCCGCTGCTGACTGGAAGGCGCTAAAGCTTTGGGCACCATCCACGTGGAGGTGTGGAAGCATGAAGCGCCTTCAATGCAAAAGGCGCCAACACCAAAAACGCAATCATGAATAAAACCATTTTGCAAAAGGCGCCTCTCATGTAGACTACGGCAGACGCAAAAGCGCCCATCCAACGTGGCATGCCAAACTTTCATTTAATAATGGTACCTGTTTAAGGTAAATTTGGAACCAATTTTGAGCTTCATAATAATAAATAAACAAGAAGACATAACCTATGTAATAACGAAAATATGATATGTTCAAAATTAAAAAGCACTAACAAGAACAAAATCATAGTAAGGGGCACAAGTTTAATCAAATATATTAATGGTTGCTACTTATATATATCTACGTGAATGTTTTATAATAATTAATGTAAATATATATGATATTGGATAATTTAATCAAATATATTAAATTATAAATTAATCATTTTTATTTTATATCATTATAATTTATTATATGTAATTTTAAAAAATGTAAATATTATTATATGATTTTTTAAAAATTGATATACGTAATTTTGAAAAAATATAAATAAATTAATGATGACATTATGTGTTATTTAAATTGGCATGTATGATAAGGTTAGAAGAATAGTTTTTGTGTGGAGAATAGTTTTTATATGTCTTATAGTAGTTAAAACATGTATATCAAATGATGTGTAAATATAAATATATAGATAAAAATTAACAGTAAAATTATTCATTTCTTTTGGAATATAAATTTGATAAGAAAAAACATTAAAATTATTCATTTATTTATATTTTTAATTTTGAACATATCATATTTTCGTTGTTACATAGATTCCGTCTTCTTATTTATTTGTTATTATGAACCTCAAAATTGGTTCCAAGTTTACTTTAAACACGTACAATTATTAAATGAAAGTTTGGCATGCCACGTTGGATGGGGCGCTTTTGCGTTTGCTCTAATCTACATTAGAGGCGCCTTCTGCAAAATGATTTTCTTCATGATTGCGCTTTTGGCGTTGGCGCCTTTTACATTGAAGGCGCTTCACGCTTCCACGCTTCCACGTGGATGGCGCCCAACGCTTTAGTGCCTCCTAGTCAGCAGCGGCAAAAACAAACCAGCTGCCACCTTGGCAAAACAGGGGCAACTCCGTAAATAGTTTCAAAACGAAAGTATTCTCGTAATAAGTTTTGAAAACGAGGGTATTCTAATAAAAAAGCTCAAAAAACATAATAAACATTTTTATTCGGTAACTCAAATAAAGTCAAGGAGATTTTACTTTTTACTTTTGAAATTGGATAGCTAGTAAAAATAGTTTTTTAGAGTTAAACGCTCTAGCTCTTTAAAAAATGAAATGACTAATTACCTTATATTTTAATAAAAATTAATTTTATCCTCAATTAATTAATTTAATTTAATTTTATATTAATATAAAAGAACTAACAAAATGTCAATTTTAATAATTTTATACTTCAAGAACAACTGTTAAATAGATTTATATATAAGTATATGTATAATTTAATTTATTTTTAACATTCATTTTATATTATTAGTAGTAAGATTTAGAATGATTTTAAACGTGCACCTATTTTACAAATCAAGTTCAACTAAATTATTTAATTTTATGGTAAATAGAAAATCTTTTTATGTCAAACATAAAATTATTTATATGCTAATTTTGATATTACTTGATATCAAAATAATTTTTTTATTAAATATAAAAATTAATGACTTGGTTGAACTTAATTGGATTTAGTTAGGTAAAAATAATGTACACCTAGCATTATCATTAAATTTAAGGAGAACACTCACACGAAGATGACACAAATAACTTTTTATAAAAATGATATCGAATAAGGTAATAAATATTCAATTTATTTGATATTAAATAAAATTGATTGCCCTAAAATCTTTTTTTTTTGAGATTGGACATATTTCCTACAGTTTAATTAGATTTTTTCATTTAAATACATATGAAAATATTTTCTAATAAATAAATAAATATAAAAATACACTTTAAAATTATGTTAAGGGGAAATTAATTTAAAATTATGCCGTGTATTTTATTATTTTATTTCTTATATGATTTGTTTTATAAATATCACGTAAGTATTTAATTGTTTGTACTAAAACATGTTAAAATCACACTATTATTATAAGTAAAAGTGAATATATAAATATAAACATTATTATATTTGTTTATATCATTTACATTTTCAATATTATTATTATTATTATTATTATTATAGTACAAATAATTAAATATGTATAAAAAACAAGGACATTGTACTTGTGTTAAAAAAATCAAGTTATATAGTTTTTAGAAAATATGTATGTGTTATTTATAAATAATTATAAATGTATATTTTTAATATTTAAACCTATTATTACTATTTTTTAATATAATAAATAATGTATATTTTTTATAATATGTAAACCTATTATTACTCCTATTAGTACAAATTATTTATAAAAAAAATTATGTACGAAATAAAATAATAAAATACATGCATAATTTGAAAATAATTTCCTCCTAAAATAATTTTAAGGTGTATTTTTATATTTATTTAGTTTTTTTTGTTTATCATATTTATTTATTTAATGGAGAATATTTTTATATTTATTAAATTAAAAAATCTAACTAAACAGTAAAGAAATATGTCCAATTCAAAAAAGAAAAGGGAAACTTACCGATTTTAATTCTATTAATTTCATTTAATATCAAATAAATTAGATATTTATTACCTTATTAGATACCATCTTTACAAAAAGTTGTTTATCTCATTCGCATGTAAGTGGTTTCCTAAATTTAATAGTTAATTTTGTTTGACTAATATGATTGAATAATTAATAAAAAAAAATGCCATCCAGCAATGAAGTTGGTTAGTTTGTTAAGTTCTACGAGCTGTAGTTGTGGAGATATTCGACGAGGGAAAAACTCACATTTTAAGTGAAGTTGTGAAGAGATATACAAGAACGGCAACTTTTTTATTTTTTAAGTGTGATAATAGAATCGATGTATCATATGTATGAATATAATATGCTAGTGAATAACACCATTCGAAGAATGATTTGTTATTGATGATAGATAATGTAGTATATAAGCTACTAGTGCAGTGTGTGTGTAATAGTAGGTGTCATCACCAAATTATCAATTGATTTCTCTCTCTCTCTCTGATGATCTTCCCCAATTCTCATTTCATTTCTTCAATCATCTCTCTCTCTTTCTTGTGCCACATCCATCATGTGCGACTTCCGTGACTTGGTTTTTGCGTCATTAATCGCAATGGCCATCTTTGCCTTGACGCTTTGTTTGTGTTTGATCATGATCCAATACCTCGTGAAAAGATTCTCAACAAATCCAGTGCCTCCACCTCAGCAGCGGCCGCCACGGCCACAGCTACTTCATGAAGGCGGTGACCACGGAGGAGCTTATCAACAAGGTCCTGACAATGGAGAAGTTGGTGCAACCAAAATTGACGTTGTTGTAAACCATAAGGTTTAGAAACATTCTCCTCCTTCTCCTTTGAGAATAATGTCGTGTAATAGAACTTAGTGGTAACGAACTAGTTCTTTTCTCATTCTTTCATTATCATTACGTATTTATGTGTTTTTATATCTTTATTTTATTTATTAAAACTATGAGATAATAATTTGAGAATGTATACAGCATTTTGTTAGTAATTTTAATGGGACGACTCAACATGTGAGATAATGTTCATAACTTTTGAAATATTTGAAAAATAATTAACTAATAAGACGAGAAAATGTTAAGAATAATAATGATCTAATCCCAAACATTAGTGTGTGATAAAAGAATTCACATATTTCTTTCTTTATTGTGTAAATTGATTAAATTCAAGAGTTTTAAATGTAGGAGAGAAAGTTTTTTTTTACAAGAAGGAGGGACGATGAGGAGGAGGGAACGATGGAGATTATATAACACTTATATAATAATTATATTTGTACATTAAAATTAATTATTAAAATTAGTCATTATTTATTTATATATGAATACATATATAGTTTTTAAAAAAGTCTTCGTAGCTAATAATTATTTAAACAACATTAATCAATAAAAAATTCTCTTTTTTATAGTTTTTTTTCCCTTTTTTTTTAATTCTTTCTCCTTTTTCTCTAACTGTTTTTTCTTCTTTTGAAATTCTTGTTGATCACTAATTCATTAATTAGTAGTATTGTTCATAATTTTATTATTTTTAATGTGTAATTTGTATTTTAATATGTGCACTAGTTGATTTTAGTGGTGATCTAATTTTGGTGTAGGTATAATAATTAAAATATATAAATGCTTCTAGAATTAAAGGAACTTAAACTTTTTCATTGAAAATGTTTTAGAATCAAAGTGGCATTAAAGTTAGGGCTACGAAACAGATCGGTGTGGTCCATTTAGGTTTGACTCGTTTAGCACATGGTTTAAATGTGTTAGTCGTTTAATTAAGTTCGATTTATATACGGGTTGAAAATTTTTAGACCGATCTATTTATGGCAAGTCCGATAATTAAACGGGATGATCCGTTTAATTAATTAATTATTCAAAAAATTAATAAAAAATTAATTTTTAATTAAAAAAATTATTTTTGGATAAAAAATACATTTTTTAAAGATAAAACTTAGAAAAACAATTTTTTTTAGTTGGTAAATCAGGTTTTTGAGTTGAATAAGATAAAAAAAATATAAAAAAATGTTATTTTTTGAAAAAAAAATTAAAAATTAAATAAAGTGCCAGCCCATTTAAGTTCGAATTTTTTTTTTTTGAATAACCCGTATAAGTTAGAATTTTAAACGGTTCGTGTTTAGAGGCAAAATACTGCCCGTTTAGACGAATAAACATAGTGACTCAACGGCTTTGGCCAATTTTGCATTCACGTCCCTAATCAAAGATACTCAAAATTTGTTTTTATTAATTACGGTATAATATTAGACATAATCACATGTAATTATAAATATATAAATAAAGTTATAGATATTAAATTAAATAACCTAATATTCTGGTGATTTATTTCAGGGTAGTAATGGCATATATAAAAAAGAAATCAGTAATTGAAATTCAGTATTAGTTAATGTGAATCTGGATATTGTGAATTAAATTTAATCTCATGCAAAAATATATGTGTTAAAAATAAATGCAACATGGATAATACAGTGCATCACAATCTTTTTGTGCTATGCTCCTGCTTATTTTCCTCCTACCGTGGCATCGACAAATTGATACATTTAATTGAACTTTTATCAAATTTAATTTCTTACAATTAAAAGTTTTTAATTTAAGATATTTTATATTTTTATCTCGTAAAAAGATATATTTTTAAATAATTTGAGAACATTTTTTATTAAATAGATTAGAAATGAGTTCTTTTTTTTAATTTTAAGAAAAATATTAGTAGTCTACGTATTAAAAAAAAATCTTTTAACCTATTAAATTAAATAAGAGGCAGTTATAGCGGTGAAGGAAATGGGTTAGTTTGTTAAGGATGGCGGGAAAGTTAGTTACGTTGGAGGTTTAGGATGAATGGTTCGTTACGTGTATATAAGCTCCAACAGTGCAGTGTGTGCAGTAGTAGCTTAAATCGATTGTGATAATAACTCTGATCTCTCTCTCTCTCTGATCTTCTCTTCTCTTCTGGAATATTCTAATTTCATCATTTCTTGAATCTTTGAACGTTTCTTTCTTGTGGCACCCATCATCATCATGTCGCCGGACGCAGCCTTGGCACTGGAGATTGTAGGTGTTGTGATCGCTATTATAGTGATCTCTCTTGTTATGTGCTATTTGTTGCACAGATACTCAACTCCTGCTGCTGTTGCGCCTGATGGGGATGGAAATCAGCAAGGTGGCGGAAATCAAGGTGGAAATCAGCAGGGTGGAAATCAGCAAGGTGGAAATCAACCTCCTCCTCCCAATCAACAGGGTGGAAATCATCAACAGGGTGGAAACCAACAGGATGGAAATCTTCCTCCTCCTCCTCCCAATCAGCAGGGCGGGAACCCACCAGAAAATGATCCTCCTGCGCTGGACATGCTTCTTGGTTCGTTGGGTTCGTCATCATGTCTTGAAGGATCCTCAAGATCATCACTGCTAGCAAGTGCAGTTAAAGTTGGTGGAACCTTCTTGGGTTATGCTCATGCACCGGCAGCTGTGTAAGTTGTTCATAAATTCTCTCATCCATATGTTCTTTATGTTATTAGCCCTAGTGATTAAATAACTACTAGTTTGCGTGCATTGGGCTGCTTTAATTTAACTTTGACCTAATTAAGAATCCAAGAAACAATGATTGGGAAATCTTCCTTTTATGTTATTACTATTTCAGATACGCAGCAGCAATGACTGGAAAATTGAATGCTGAGAATGCTGATGATCTATATACTGAAAAGAAACCTGCGGTTGATGATGATACATTACCAAGTGGGCAACAGAGCCTTGTCTCTTGGGTAAGTCCAAGTAATTGATGATATGCATGTGATGTCCCCATGTTTGATCACAGTAGCAATTGATGATGATGATGATGATGGTGATGTGTTT
>JASCZI010181265.1:24602-53091 GCA_036250425.1 Stylosanthes scabra | reverse complement strand
CTGCTGGTTATTAACCACCAAATTAATAGACTGTATTCTACTATTGTATCTCATTTGTGTCCCCACATACATTTGCTTGCAAATTAAACAGTTACAAACATGCAAGGTTCCCATTGTTTACATACATTCGATTCACTTTGTTCTTAATCCATGAGGGGTTTTGAGTACATATTCTTGCTTCTTTTATTCTTTTATTTAATTTTATTGCCTTCTTACTCTTCAGAAAAAAACAAAAAAACTGCAACAAACATATATAATGATGAGAATCTCGTTAGCAGTGGCGGAGTTTGAAGTAAATGTTTGGAGGGCAATTTTATTTTTTAATTATAGTCTTATTCGTGTTAAAACAAAGTTAAAGAAATCAAGAAAAACAAATTCAATTAAGTAAAAAATAATATTAAATTAAATTAAATAAATAAATTTACAAAATTTTTTAAAATATACAAGATAATATATATATGCTTGGAATTTTATTTGAAGGATCGAACCTTGAGAATCGAAATTTATAAATTCTTTAGCAATCTACGTGAATACAATAACGCTAATGGTTATTAATTTTTTTATGTAATATAAAAATCAAATTAAAAAACTAATAAAATGAAAATTTATGCTAAATTAAATAATAAAAATACCTAATTCATTGTTATAATGTAGGTTTGCGTGTAGTGATATTTGATTTATAGAGTGTACAAAAAATTTTTAATGAGTGTAACATATTATTATATAGTAAGTTTTTTTCTGGTTTAGGAATTAGGATATCATAAAGTTGGATTTTTTTATTATAAAAAAATATAATAAGACGTAATTAGATGATTACATAGATATGGTAAGATATTAATAAAAAAAATTATAATAAGACACAATGAGTAAGATATTAATAAAAAAAATTATAATAAGACATAATGAGATTTGTTTTTTAATTTTAATTCTTTAAAATTTTTAAGACACATGACGTGGCACCTTATGAAAGCCAATATTCATTATCATGGATGTGGCACCCGATATGTATCAAATGCTCATATTTATTTTATTATTAAAACAAGTAAAAAGTTGAAAGAAATGAGGATCAAACACACTTTTTGCATATATTCTCAAAATATTTCACCAATTGAGCTATTTGTTTAATTATAAAATTATACTACTAATTTTTCTATAAAATTTTTGGAGAGGCCATGGTCACCCATTGTCCCTTAGAAGCTCCGTCACTGTTCATTAGCATATTTATTCTTTTGAAAAGAGGGTGGGAATTAATGAGCATAGCCTATTCTTTGTAAATTATTAATTCTTTATAAAACTTTTGCCTTCAATGCGTGCGGATCTCTTACATCATTTATGATCTTCGTGTGGACGAGCTTGTAATTGCATGAAAATATTTGGTATTCCTTTCCATACAAGTGATGACTGTTGTAGAAATAGAAATATTGTTTTCAGGGTTGATAAAAAAAAAAGGTATAAAGGACATGAAACTATCTACAACATATCAATGTATATAGTTGTCTGCAGGAGCAGAAATATTACTATGAAGGGTTGAAAATATAAATAACATAAAGTTTATATAAATAAATCATATAACCGAAATAGTTTTAATATATATATTGAAAAAAATATAAAAAATATATTGTTTTTACTGGCAAATTTTTGTACAATGAGAGAATACACAATGATTTCTCACATCGTAAATTAAAAACTTTACGTATTTAAAAATTATACCCAATTGTCATTTGTGTTTTTGTAATTTGAGATAAATAACATTTGGGGTTAACTCATTTTCGTATTACCACTTGTCTTTTGGATATTAAAAGTTTAAAACATAGATAATATTTAGATTGAATTTTTAGTTATACTAAGTTAAACATTAAATATATGTGTTCGGGGTCTAGAGCAGATGGCAAAAAAAGGAGTGCCTCTTAAAGGAAGCCACATGATGGATTGGGGATTTGGGGTTGTTTTACAATCACCCGTCCAAAAAAAAATTAAATATATATCTGGATAATTAAGAAGATAACGAGTGATAGGAAAAAAAAAATATTGACTTTCTATAGTCTTCTTAATATTAGCTACTAGGACAGATAATATTTGGATTGAAGTTTTTGTTTTTTACTTATATAAAGTATATTTTTTTGTCTCTAACGTTTTTAAAATTTTTTTAAAATATATTTAACGTTTAATTTGATTCAATTTTATCCTTAACCTTTTAAATAAATTTTAATTTTATCCTTTATTATCCTAATTTTTCATCAATTAAATTCTTTTATTCCAATACTAACTACAAACATGGTCTTATCCTCTCTCACCTTACTTATCTTCCATGTAACTTCTCTATCTTTTCTGCTTCATAATTAACATCACCATCTTCTTATCCCATGGGCTTCACACCTCCTCTACTCCACCGCAACCACCATCCATCCACACACTTTACCTCCACCACACCTTACCTATCGTCAGGTGCTAATTAGCTTTTCTTCTCTTGTGTTTTTTTTTTTTTTTTTTAATTTGAGAAAACATCAAGAAGATAAAGAACGAATATGAGATAAAAGTTTTGTTGTTCTGGACAAACCCTAAAGTCTAGAGCTTGGCAGCCCAATACTTCGGAGGTCCAACATTTATGAAGCATTGCACTTTGGGTCTGAAATGGACTTAAGCCCAATAAGAGGCAAATGTCAAATCCTAGTTAGCTTCTACCACTTAAAAGGAATATTCCACTTTGGGTTCCTTTCATTAAGGCTATCTAGAAGCCAAAATGTCAAGGGACAACAGTTATGGAATTCTATCAATAATGCATAATGATAGCTCTTCAGCATCAATGCATACCACTAATGATAATTAACTCTATCTTAATACCAAAGGCACAAAATCACACTATAAAAGGGAGAGGTCATCAAATGGTAAGCCAAGTTCATTTTCCCACACCATAGCTTCATATACTTTACTGACATTGAGCGTCGGAGTGTGCTTTCAGGTGGCCCTCCCGGCGCCCCCCAACTACTCCTCCGGCGAAGCTCTGCCCGGATTCCGTCTAGAGGCCTTCATACCTTCGGAGCCAAGTACCTCGGGTCAACTTGCCAGTAGCCCAGTCGCAACCGTACACAAAGGAATCTAGTAGCACAGTAGCTTCATATCTCAGGACCCAAGTAGCTCCTACCTTGGACCACTTATCAGTAGCCCAACCACAGAAAGGCATCCAGATCCAAATAGCTCGGTAGCTAAGTAGCTCAGACACTCTCAGCCTGGTTTAGTTACAAGCGCTAACGAGTATCCCTGTAACTCACTAGTTCGGGTCCTCAAGTACCTTCCGAACATTGGCGCCGTCTGTGGGGACACTCATAGTGCGCTAGCCATGGCTGATCATAAAAAAAGCTTACAAACACCAATCTCCCTGATGGTGAGATCCTCGACTTCGACGGTATCCACGTAGGCCTGGAAACGGGAACCTTTGGACGCCGTCTCTTTATGGGTCCTTGTGACGATCAAAGCATACAGATGCAGGAAATGCGTCACTGGATGCGATCGGTGGAAGAGAGACTAGCTCAAAAATCCTGCAGAAAAAGGGGTCGCTCCAGTTCAAGAAGCGGAACTCGGGATTCCCGGATCTCCAGTTCCCGGGAACGTCACCCACGAAAAAGGCAACGATCCCAGGAACGTTTGAGGTCCAGATCTAGGAGACACAGAACCCCCACTCCTCCTAGAAGGAGGAACCGGACTCCTGAGATTCTTGATGATGGTTGCGAACAAGAGATTGTGGGTCGAACGCCTTTTGCTCCCCACATTTTATGTGTTCGATTTCCTAAATCCTTCACGAAACTTACAGATATGGGGTACGATGGCTCCTCAGATCCGGAGGACCACATTGATGCCTTTGAAGGCAGAATGAATTGCGAATGTGCGGGAGATGCCATGCGCTGCAAGGCTTTCCCTGTTTCCCTAGCAAGCCAGGCAATGCGTTGGTTCAACAGCTTGCTTTCGGGGTCTATGTCCAGTTTCTCGGACATCCGGAGTAAATTTCTATCCAATTTTACAACCTGCAAGAACCAGGCAAAGCATCCCCTTACCCTGTTTGGCATCGAACAGCGTGTTGGGAAGACAATTAGGGATTACTTTGATAGATATAACAGGGTAGTCTTGGAAGTCAACGTGTGGAACCAAGAGTTGGTGGAAGGTGATTTCCGAAAACACCTAATCTCCAAAGAAATTAAAACAATGGAAGAAATCCAAAAAATTGCTTTGGAATATATGTGGCATGAGGATACGAAAATAATACCTCATTCTCAATCCCCTTCATCATCAGAAGAGAGGTACCTTGGTACCCCGTTCCCCATTACCTAGTAACTAGAAAAGTGGATACCGGTACCTCGGCAGCCCAGGAGAGGAAGCTTAGCACTAACTGAAAAGGTCTCTTCCCTATAAAGGAGGACCTCAGGAAAGGGGCATACATGCTAGAATCTCTAGCTGGTGCCAAGGTCCCGAGAACCTGGAATGCCACCTTCCTAAGGAGGTACTACTACTAGTCTTTTTTTTTTAGTCTCATAATGTCTTTTCAATTATAATAAAGGGCACTCTTTTCCTTCACAAAGGTTCTTAACGAGGCCCACTTTCTTGTACTTGAAAAATCCCCATGAATGAACAATATTTGAATTTTCATTTAAATTCTTGTATTTCTGAATTTTCAATACAACGATATATCCCGAGCTCCGGGGCTACTGTGCTACCGTGAAACCTGGATGAACTCACTAAAAGGTTACTAAGCTCTCGAGCTACCACGTCACTCGTGATTTTCAAAGTTTGTTAAATCCGAAGACCATGGTACCAAGGCTACTTGGGTCCAGGATCCTGAGTTACCTAATTTCCTCGCGATTTTCAAAAAGAGTTATTTAAAAACTTTCTAAGGTATTGGGTAACTTGGTTACTCGGTTCTGGAGATCTCGGTTTATATCAGATACTCCACTTTCTTTTAGTTTGTCAAAAACGATGAGCTAGCCCACTGCAAAAGCATTCGAAACCGATCTAGATGGTAAAACGAAACGCTATGCAAAAGGCATCAGAACACTTACGCTAATGCGCTAACGCGTAGGTCACAAAGTCGGTACATCGGCACCACAGTATGCTATACACAGTATGCTTAAAAGCCAAAATACGAAAAGCATTAAACCCGGAAATGCTAAACATTTTGGCAAAGAACATCAAAGGTTACTACTTAAAAGTGATCTAAAATGTTAAATGTTACTCAACAAAGTATTCTAACTGTTAAAGGTTACTACGAAAGTAATCTACTACTGTTTAAAGTCATTGCATGCATATGGAACCATGCACCTCATTAGCTAGGTACCTCGGTAACCCAAAAAGGCATGAAGACAAAAGATAAAATAAAATGCGGAAGACGTGTAAGTCGGAAACCGGCGCAACAATAAATGCAGTCGAATAAAATGGCAGCATCACGAAGTTAAAAGTAACGGCTAAAAACACTATTATAATCCTACGCAAAAGACAAGTGTTAAAAAAATAAGCCTTATTAACTCAATCGCGGATCTCCGAAGGTCCACGTATTCAAAGTCGGATAATAGCTACCAAAGTCAAGTAATAGCTACTAAAGTTATTACAAACTAAAGCTAAAACTTTTTTAAACTTAAAGCAAAATCTATTGACAATCCAAGATCCACCAATCCCCGGTACAACGGTAGGCATGGACCTCGGTAATAACCATCTTGGGAGCCAAGAGAATGAACTAATCCAATATGTTCTTCTCTATGGTAATAACCACATCCATAAGAACCATCTTAACTTTCACTTTGGTGCTAGAAAGAGAAGTCACCTTCTCCACAGTTAACCATTTTTCTTCACCCCTAAAAGCTCTTTAGTTCCCTAAAGGAAAAGAAGTTTAGTGCTTGGAGCAGGCGCAGAGAAACTTGAGGAAATCAACAAACCGATGTTCTGAGTTCCTTTTCTACAACCCCTCAAATTTGGCATTCATTTTAAAGCCCAGCTATTGATGTCCAAATACATAGAGAAACAAAGAACCTGAGGTTCCATGTTCCTCGAAACTCACCCAATGAAAACACCCTAACCACCTTTCAAAGGCTTGGGGCACTCGTGGGTTTTCGGGGTAGAAACCAAGCTACCGACCTACTGGGTTTCACTCTATCAAATCCCACTGGATAACCCCAAACCTTCCTTTCCAAGGACTTGGGGCATTCTCAGTATGGACCTTCTAGGATCTTGAAGAACCCGAGTTACCGACCTTCGAGTTTCCTCTCCAACAAGGCGTGGTCTGAAAAACAAAACTGGAGTTACCAACCTCTAGGGCTCCACTCCTACAAAGTCCGTTAAAAGAATCCCGAAGCCACTTCTCTGAAGGCTTGGGGCATTCTGGGCTAAGGCCTTGCTGAGGAAACTGTAAACCCGACAAGCCAACTTTACGAGTTTGGGGCACTGTTCTGGACAAGCCCTAAAGCCCAGAGCTTGGCAGCCCAATACTTCCGAGGTCCAACATTTATGAAGCATTGCACTTTGGATCTGAAATGGACTTAAGCCCAATAAGAGGCAAATGTCAAACCCTAGTTAGCTTCTACCACTTAAAAGGAATATTCCACTTTGGGTTCCTTTCATTAAGGCTATCTAGAAGCCAAAATGTCAAGGGACAACAGTTATGGAATTCTATCAATAATGCATAATGATAGCTCTTCAGCATCAATGCATACCACTAATGATAATTAACTCCATTTCAATACCAAAGGCACAAAATCACACTATAAAAGGGAGAGGTCATCAAATGGTAAGCCAAGTTCATTTTTCCACTCCATAGCTTCATATACTCTACTGATGTTGAGCGTCGGAATGTGCTTACAGGTGGCCCTCCCGGCGCCTCCCAACCACTCCTTCGGCGAAGCTTTGCCGGGATTCTGTCTAGAGGCCTTTGTACCTTCGGAGCCAAGTACCTCGGGTCAACTTGCCAGTAGCCCAGTCACAACCATACACAAAGGAATCTAGTAGCACAGTAGCTTCGTATCTCAGTACCCAAGTAGCTCCTACCTTGGACCACTTATCAGTAGCCCAACCACGAAAAGACATCCAGATTCAAGTAGCTCGGTAGCCAAGTAGCTCAGACACTCTCAGCCTGGTTTAGTTACAAGCGCTCACGAGTATCCCTGTAACTTACTAGTTCGGGTCCTCAAGTACCTTTCGAACATTTGTATTGGTTTATTGTACAAATATTAAAAATAAAAAAGAGAAAAACGAATAAAAACAAGAAATCCAAATATGATATTTACTGAAAGAGTAATATCTATGCATTTTGCAATGCTCTTATGGCTTCAAGGCTTTAATTTAAAAAACACATAAACCCACCGGTGACATAAACATTTGTGTTGTTCTTGGCTTAATGCATAGGTGCCATCTAGTGTTGAAGGTGTGGTGAGTAGAGTGTTTGGTAGTTTGGTGAAGTAGTGAGTCATGGTGGTGGTAGAATGAGAAATAATGACGATGGTCATGGAGGTGGAAGATGAAAAATATATGTCTGTATGTTTGCTGGAGATGAAAGAGGAAGGCAGAGAATGTGGCATATTAATGAATAATAATAATTGATGTTTACTACGATACATAGATTAATTAATACGTATTGATACTTTAAATATTTTAAACAAATATAACATTGCCACTTAGAATACAATAAACCACGTCAATATTTATTAATTAATTTATTTTTTAAGAATAATTTATTATATTTGTTAAATGAATAAATAACCTTTTCTACTTATATATATGACAATAACACCCCTTAAAAAAATTAAATACCGATAATCTAATAAATAACAAACAAACAAAAATTGAAAATAAAAAAATCATCATCATCATCATCAACGTCATCACAGCTCATCCCCTCCTCCGTCGGTTTATGGAGTGTGTTCAGAATCCGAGAGTGCCGTTGAGGTCCATAGTGCGAGCGATGCTGGTGGAGCTTCTCAACATGCGCCGCTCTATTACGGTGGCGGCGGCGCTGCTGCTTTCGGCGAGAACCAAGAAGTAGAGGAAATGGAGAACAAAGGTCAAAACCTAGTTGGCTTCTACTACTTAAAAGGAATATTCCACTTTGGGTTCCTTTCATTAAGGCTATCTAGAAGCCAAAATGCCAAAGGACAAAAGTTATGGAATTCTATCAATAATGCATAATGATAGCTCTTCAGCATCAATGTATACCACTAATGATAATAACTCCATCTTAATGACAAAGGCACAAAATCACACTATAAAAGGGAGATGTCATCGAATGATAAGCCAAGTTCATTTTCCGACTCCATAACCTCTAATACTCTACTCACGTTGAGCGTCGGAGTCTCCTTTCAGGTGGCCCTCCCGGCGCCCCTGTCCACTCCTCCGGCGAAACTCTACACAGATTCCGGCGAGGGGACTCAGGAGCCAAATAGCCCCCTACCTCGAATCACTTCTCTAATAACCCCATCACAGAAAGATACTAAAACCCTAGTAGCCAAGTAGCTAAGTAGTTCCGGAACACTCAGCCAGAACTAGTCACATAAGCACTCGAGTATCTCCGTAACTCATAAGGTTCGGAACTCAAGTACCATCCGAACAACAATATTTTTAAAATTTTTAAAAAATATTAAAAACAAAAAGTATATTTTATCCTTGATAATTTAATTATTAGTATACCATATAAATACAAAACAAAAATATACTATATATAATAACTTTGGGATATACGTATACATGATACACTTAATTATTACTCCTACTAATTTGTATTTTCAAAATTGTTGGAACCTTCAGCCTTGGAGGGCTAAGGCTTATATGCTTTTATTTGTTATTTTCTAGTAAGTGCAACTTGGGTTAGGGACTTAATTATGGTTATATTTTTGTGTTATTTATGATATATTTTTTTTAGTATTATTCAACTAATTTTTTATATTTTAATAATTGTTTTTGTGTTATTCAATTAAAATTTTTTGTATAATTCAAAATAATTTATGTATTATACAACTTAAGTTTATGTGTTTTTTCTTTTGTTATTCAACTAAAAAATCTATATGATTTAAAACAATAATTTATGCGTTAAATAAATAAATTTTTTATTTATTATTCAACTAAAAGCCTACACCATTTAACACAATGAGAAAGTTTAGGGAGCCAATAATTTTTTAGCAAATAAGTGGCAAATAAGTTTTTCCTTCTTTTCTCTTTCCTCTTTTACCACCTATTATTTTCCTAATTACACTCATGGATTCCCTATTAGTCCCCTAATATTAATTCCGTAACATTACTCTAACACAATTTATTATGTGTTACGTACTGAAGCTGCTATAATTTTTTATAAAAAATAATAAAAAAAGCCATCCAGCAAGGAAGTTGATAAGTTAATAAGTTATGTGGGAAAGTTAGTTGCAGATATTTGAGGAATGGTTCGTGATTGATGAGAGAGAAGGTAGTATATAAGCTGCTAATGCAGTGTGTTTCTCTGATCTTCTCCAAATCTCATTTCATTTCTTCAATCTTTCTCTCTTCCTTGTATTCATTCTGAGTTTCGTTTATATGGACATCCAACGGTCTCGTGATCGTTTGCCTCGTGGGTTTCATCTTCATCAAATGCCTTGTGAAAATATTCTCAACAAATCAAGTGCCTCCTCAACAGCCTCAGCCGCAGCCGCCACCCCAAGATGATTAGTTTGAGATTCCCTAGTTTGATGAGTTTGGTAAGTTTGATGTGAGCTTGCTGGTTTATGGATTTGGCTTGAGTTCATATATAGGTTGTTGATTAATATAATTAGGTCGGTTTTTACTTTTAGTGAATGAAATCCGTGGCTACAATGTGTTTGAATATAGTAAAAACTATATCATATCTTGCAGTGAAGATTAGATGTAGATTTTATTTTACTTAGAGATTGAACCAAGATAAATTATGGTATGTGTTGTGTAGAATAAGTCTGTTATAGTTACATGTATTAGAAGTTGAAGTTAAGCTTAGCTGATTAAGTAGTTACAAGTTTGTTAGTTTGTTAATTAGCATTAGTAGGTTAGTTACAGCTGGTGCTCTCTCTATATATAGCACTAGTATGTTAGGTGTAAAGACTAATTGAGTATTCTGAGAATTTTCTAATCCACTTTGAGCTGAGAGCTTTATTACTCTTCTCCAGCAACAATCTTTCAGTTTCGTGAGATTCCTCTTCTTCACACTCCTTGAACTCATCAAATTGAACATGGTGCGGTGAGCGTGGAGGAGAAATTGTGAAGAATTGAAGGATTTCAAAAGGACTGAGCTGAAGAATCTCACTTCATCCATGGAGGTTTCACTCGATTCAGACATCACTACTAGTGATTACGTATTTTTCTTTTTTTCTCTTCTAATTCTTTCTTTCCTTCTTCCTTTCTTTCTTTCTTCCTTTCTCTCTCTTCTTCTCTTCCTTTGAGACTCATACGATAGAGACTAATGAGATTTGTATTACTTGAGTTTTGATAACCACAACTCGGCTAACATTTCCGATTAGCGAGTCTTGGGAAGAAGGTTGATTTTCTGTGAATCAGAAAGCATGGCTGCAGAGACAAATCCATCAATTTCTTCTATTGATCTTCAGACTCTTGCAAGTCTATTGAGTCAGATTAACTCTATGCAATTGAGTCGTAATCACCAGAATCCAGCCCTAGATCCAACAAGCCCTTATTTTTTGCATCGTGGAGAGAGTTCTGCAACAGCCTTGATACCGATTGTGTTAGAACAAAACAACTATCAAGTATGGGAAAGAGGAATGTGGAGAGCATTAAAGGGAAAGAACAAGATAAAGTTTGTTGATGGTACAATTCAAAAGCCAGCAGAAGAAGATCTCTTGCCTGGGAGCGATGTAATACCTATGTGGTATCTTGGATTAACCACTCATTAAGTCTCAATATTGCAAGAAGTGTCCTTTGGATCAACTCAGCAGAAGAGCTTTGGAAAGAACTCAAGAATCGTTACTGTCAGGGAGATGTATACAAGATAGCAGAATTAGAAGAAGAATTGTTTGCAAGCAAATAGGGTGATCTGTCAATAACAGATTACTACACAAAATTGAAGACCATATGGGAGGAATTAGAGAATTTCAGACCAGTTCCAGCATGCTCAAGGTGTGCTGATCCTTGTACTTGTGAACTTAGCATCATGAGGGGCTATAGAGAAGAATCTAAAGTTGTAAGGTTCTTGAGGGGTTTAAGTGATCAATTTTCAACAGTAAGATCACAAATCATGTTGGTGAAGCCTATGCCAAAGTTAGAAGCTGTTTTTGCCTCAGTCTTGCAACAAGAAAGACAGTTGAATGTGTGTGACAATATAGAGAACAATGCAATGCTGATAAGTACAAAGTCTGGTACTGGAGAGTCAAGAAATGACAGTAGCAACATGAAAGGCATAGGCAAAGGGGGTAAAAATGGGAAAAGTCAGAAGCAGTGCACCTATTGTGGAAAGAATGGCCATTTGGTGGATGTGTGTTACAAGAAACATGGCTACCCTCCCCAATTTAAAGGCAATAGAGCTTCAATCAACAACATGGTTGCTGAAGAAGATGATGAAGAAATCAGCAATCAACCTCAGAAGGAATTGGATGGCAGAGCTGATTCTTATTTTACTTTAGAACAAAGGGAAGCATTGCTTGCACTTCTGAATCAACAAGAATCTCAACCGAGGCATAGCATTAACCAGATTACTACCACTACCCTTCCATCCAACCAAGGTATATCATATATAATGTCTTTGTCAGTCTTCAGCACAAAATTTTGGGTCATAGATTCAGGTGCCACAAACCATGTTGCATATTCATTTAGCTCATTCAAAAGACTATATCACATAAGTCCAGTCATCATAAATATGCCTGATGGAACCACAACCATGACAAAATTAGCAGGGACAATTATTTTTCCTAGTGGTTTGCATTTGTTTCATGTGTTTTATATTCCAAGTTTTAAGTTCAACTTAATTTCTGTGTCAAAAATCACTAAAGAATCAAAATATAAATTGGTTTTTGATGAGAATAGTTGTGAAATTCAAGAAAAGAACACTATGAAGACAATTGGTGTAGCTGAACAAAGAGGAGGTCTCTATGCACTTAAAAATTTGCAACCTATCTCAGCTACATCACACACTACACTCACAGCTGCATTAACAACACAGGTTGATGATTCTGCATTATGGCATTTTAGATTAGGTCATTTACCAGATAATAGAATAAGTGTGATGAAACGGAATTACACAGATTTAAAGTTTTCAATTTGTAATAAGCCGTGTGACTCATGTCACTATGCAAAGCAAAAGAGACATCCTTTTGTAAATAACATTTCTAAAAGTAAGAATGTTTTTGATATAGTGCATATTGACATTTGGGGACCCTTAAATACTGTGTCTATTTCTGGTTTTAAATACTTTTTGACCATAGTTGATGACAAGAGCAGGTATACTTGGGCTTATTTTATGAAAAACAAAGGAGAGGCTTCTGAATTAGTAAAAAACTTTGTAACATTAGTTGAAACACAATTTGGAATCATTATCAAGAAGTTTAGAAGTGATAACGGTCCAGAATTTAATCTAAACAATTTTTATGCATCAAAAGGCATCATACATCAAACATCATGCGTTGAGACACCTCAACAAAATGGGATAGTTGAAAGGAAGCAACAACATATTTTAGAAATTACTAGAGCTTTGATGTTTCATTCCAACTTACCAAAGAAATTATGGACATTTGCTGTAGCACATTCTATTCATTTAATGAATAGAATACCGAGGAGTGTTCTAAATGATATTTCACCATATCAGATTTTATATGAGAAAAAACCAAAAATTTCTTATCTTAAAGTCTTTGGATGCTTGGCTTATGCATCTACACTAGTGTCTAATAGGAGTAAATTGGATAAAAGAGCAAGAAAATGTGTATATTTAGGAATTAAAGAAGGGGTTAAAGGGTATGTTTTATATGATATTAGCAGTAGAGATATGTTCATCTCAAGAAATGTGGTTTTCTATGAATCTGTTTTACCTTTTTTCTTGCAAGAAACTATTCACCATAACAGAATTCAGCAATCAAATATGCAAAATGTTAATTTGCATGATTTAACTGTTTTTTATGATCCTTTTTATGCTAATAGTCATCATTTTATCCCTGTTGCATCACAATCCCAAAATACAAATCACACAGCATCAGAACATGCATCTAGCTCAGAGATTCATGCATCAAATCCTATAGACATAGAGAATGCATCTTCTATTACTCCTGCATCAACAAAGCATCAACAACAACCACTAGCTCAACCTATTAGGAGATCAACTAGAGAAACAAGAAAACCTGCATACTTAGCAGATTTTCAATGCATGGCTACCTCTTCAAATAGCCTACAAAAGTGTAATAAGCATCCATTTCCTGATACACAAAATTCTCATGAAAATTTTTTTGAAACTCAATTTGAAATGATTCAAGAGTTGACACAAAATTTCTTTGAACATTCAAATATTTTGTTTTTTGAGTCAGCCATAGCCAAGTCCACATCACCTCTTATTCCTTTGTCTAGTGAGTCTGTCAATCAAGTTACCACTCAAATTAAACACATTGAACCAAAATGCTATGCTGAGGCTATTAAGGACCAGAACTGGCAGGAGGCAATCAATGTGGAACTAAATGCTCTAAAGGAGAATAAGACTTGGACTCTTACATCCCTTCCACCTGGGAAGAGAACACTGGGCTGTAAATGGGTGTTCAAATTGAAATTGCGCGCAGATGGAAGTATAGAAAGATATAAAGCCAGGTTAGTGGCTCAAGGCTATACACCAACGGCTGGGGTAGATTATTTTGATACCTTTAGTCCGGTAGTGAAGATGACAACTCTTCGAATTGTCCTATCCATTGCTGCAGCTAAAGGATGGATTGTGCATCAATTGGATGTTAGTACTGCTTTCTTGCACGGCGATCTTTATGAAGAAGTTTATATGAGACCCCCTCCTTGTTTGTTACTCCCTGATCCAAAGTTAGTTTGTAGATTGGACAGGTCCCTTTATGGCTTGAAACAAGCCAGCAAACAATGGAACACCAAGCTCACTTCTACACTAATATCTATTGGATAACAACAATCCAAATATGATTTTAGTTTGTTTACAAAATTGACTGCTACTGGTTTCACTGTGGTATTGGTTCATGTAGATGATTTGGTTGTAGCAGGTGAAGATATGGCAGAGATCACTTTCATCAAGGAGCATCTTCACCAACTGTTCAAAATCAAGGCATTGGTGAATTGAAGTTCTTCCTTGGCCTAGAAGTTGCTCGAAGCAAGAGGGGGATCAAGATGTGTCAAAGGAAATACTGCTTAGATCTTCTGAAGGAATACGGGTTGCTGAATGCAAAATCAGCATCAACTCCTATAGATTACACAGTTAAGCTAGCAAAGGATTCAGGTACACCTCTTCAATCCAATTCAGAGTATAGAAGACTAATTGGAAGATTGCTCTACTTAACCAATACTAGGCCGGAAATAGGATATGCAGTAGGAAAACTCAGTCAATATTTAAACTGTCCTACAAATATACATTTTGAGGCAGCAATTAGAGTTCTAAAGTATTTGAAAGGAGCAGCAGGTAAGGGATTAATGTTTGCAGCAGACACAGATCTAGAGCCCACTGGATTCTCGGATAGTGATTGGGGTGCATGTCCTGACACAAGAAGATCAATTTCAGGATATTGTTTCTTCATTGGCACTTCAATTGTATCATGGGAAAGCAAAAAACAGAATACAGTAGCAAGTTCTTCATGTGAGGCTGAGTACCGAGCCTTAGCTTTGGTTACAAGAGAGGCACAATGGATTACTCATGTGCTAGGTGATTTGAAAGTTGAATTGAAGAAACCTATTGCACTCTACTGTGATAGTCAATCAGCTCTACATATAGCTGCCAACCCAGTATTTCATGAAAGGACAAAGCATATTGAGATGGACTGCCATGTTGTGAGGGATAAATGGCAGGAACAAGTAACCAAGCTTTTACCTATTTCAACAACTAATCAGGTAGCAGACATACTTACAAAGGCATTAGCACCAAGTCAGTTTCAGCAATGTCAAACCAAGCTTAGAATGATAGATGAAGATAATTCTAGCTTGAGAGGGGGTGTTGTGTAGAATAAGTCTGTTATAGTTACATGTATTAGAAGTTGAAGTTAAGCTTAGCTGATTAAGTAGTTACAAGTTTGTTAGTTTGTTAATTAGCCTTAGTAGGTTAGTTACAGCTGGTGCTCTCTCTATATATAGCACTAGTATGTTAGGTGTAAAGACTAATTGAGTATTCTGAGATTTTTCTAATCCACTTTGAGCTGAGAGCTTTATTACTCTTCTCCAGCAACAATCTTTCAGTTTCGTGAGATTCCTCTTCTTCACACTCCTTGAACTCATCAAATTGAACAGTATGACTGTGTTACTTTTATTTATTTGTTCTATTTCAAAGAAAACAATGCAACTAAGATCTATAAAATGTTATTAAGTAACTTTGATTCAATTCTTCTTCTCAAGGCTCATCCGAAAAAGAAAAATAATCTACATAAAACATTTTTTCCTACCCTCTTTCACTAGTCACTAGGGACATTTGCAGAGAGTGATGGATTGGAACAGCATCAATGGTCCAATCTATCTACCCGCTATTTCAAGATTTTGTAGCTACTACTTGCTCCACTTCCTAATTAATACATGCTACTTATTATAGATAACCAATATTAATAAAACATTTGTAATTACTGTTTATAGAATATTCATAATAAAAATGAATGGAACATCCCTAAACCTAAAATATCCATTTTCAATTGTTGGCTAATGTTAACTGATTTTTTTATTAGTTATTAATTTTTTGTTGGTTATCTAGCATTGTTGGCTTATTATATATCACTACAGCATTTTCTTTTTTTTTTGGTATTACCTTTTTTTACTTGTTCATCATATACAGTAAATTTGCTCATACATGCTACTTATTATATATCACTAGTTTTTGCAAGCAAATTTGCTCATACACAAATACACAGAGACATAGACGTAGGTCTGCATTTATCAGCTCATGCACTTGCACCAGCACTAGACTAAGTCGTCTTTCTTACAATCATTCATCATAAATGTTAGAATTAAATCAAACCTTTATACTAGAGACTTTAGTGGTTCACCTTATATGTGCAAGTCAATCAAATAATCCATTGTAATGTAGATTAGCAAAGTGCAACTGCGGAATCAATGACATAATAGGATATCATATTTTTTAAAAATTTAACTGCACAAATTATAAGATAAGATGTTTTCAAAAAGAATGTCATAGTTCCACAAACATAAATTCAGAATTTTCAGACACCAACTTGTATATCAGTAAAACAAACACCATTAAACATTCCATTTCCAATATAAACAACTTGTTTTGAATAGCTGACAATGTTGTAGACTTGTAGCCATTATTGCCGCTGCTGTTATGACTGGTATGTCTGGTTTCACACCAGATCAAAAGAATATTTTGGACACTTTTAGATATGTTTCGAGTACGGCAGGGTAAGTCTCGAGTACGGTTGAACATAATTTTTTGTTTAAATTAATCAAAATTATGTTATTTTGAATCAATTTTTTATTTATTAACATTTTTTATTTTAAAATCATTTAGATATGAAATTTAATACGTTAAATTGAGTTTTTAAATATTTATTTATAAATAAAAATTTATTAAATTATATATAAATCATATTATTTATTTTTTAAAATTTTATAAAATTTATTTATTTTTTATATATATACGTACTCATAACGAGTACAAATACTATACTTATATTCATTTAATATAGCTTTCGGAGTCATGCTTCTTTTAAAGCCCATTGATGGACACAACAATTTAAGTGTTTTTTTTTAATTGTATTCTATAACTCATTCTGTAAATCATTAATTGGAATGGTACATCTTAAAAGTTATACAATAACATTTTCTATTATTTAGTTGCAGATTATCTTCTATCAATTTCAAGTACTCCCAAATATTTCATATACAGCAAAAAAAAACAATAAGAAACTGAATGTGGTTACCACATGGTATAACCATAGTTAGCACATCAACCATTACTTCTATCACAATGTTAAACAGATTATTGGAACTCAGATAAATATAAGAAATCGCCATTAACATCAATGATAGGTCTATTGAGGCATCCGGGGCATATCAATTGAAGATGAAGAAAGTCAGGTTATTCTCTGGATTTAAGGCATGCATTTCTTCATATTGAATACTATTTCTATATATTTTGGAGTATTTTTTAAAAGACAGAAAATTGTAATAACTATTCTTAATTACAATTTTGAATGTTCTACTTACCCACATATTGAATACTAACTTCAATAGACTATGAAAAAGCTAAACCGATATTTTTCTAACTATTCCTCAGAATTTCTGGCATACTTTAACAAACATGGTACACTTCCTTAAAACTTTTTTCGAAAAGAAAGGTCTTTATATTGAAGTAATCAATATATTCCCACATATTTATTTAGATCAGTTTAAAGTTTGTTAGGATCTATTTACTGCTGAAAAACCAGTTTCTGCTCATGGCTTTTAGGGAGCTTACTTCATAGGGGTCGACACACTAGGTACGGACGTGAGAATTTTGAAAGGGTGTTTAAATGAAATGAATATTTTTTTTGATTGATTCACGCTATAATTTTAAATTAGTAATAATATTATTAATCATATCATAACAAAATTTTAGTTGTCTTTATTCTCTTATTCTGCATTTAAAATATAGAGAGGAGATTATTAAATTGAGTGAATGTAAATATATTAAAAAATAAATAACTGAAATAGATAATAGTTTGATTATTTGGGAAAAAAACTTGTAAATAGAATGGAAATCTAAATTTCAGTACATACTCTATTATTTAAAGTAAAATTATAATATATCAAAATTGTATTTAATGAACTTATTAAATTGATGCAGTGAATTAGAAAATGAAATTGGAAATGGTCTAAATTTAAATACGTACTCCCCGCTATTTAAATGGTAAAAATCGATAACAAATTATTAAACAAATCATAAAATATGAATTATAAAATGAAGAATTGAGTACGTATTTTATTATTTATAAGTTAAATTATAATATTAAAATAATAATATCAAAACTGTATTTAATAAATTCTCTAAATAATATATTATTATTATTTTTTTTCATCACAACGAGTACATAATAGTAAATCTGAACTTATTTATTTATATAAATAAAAATTACAAAACTTGTCTGTTGGTTCTGTTATGTATTGCAAATCCAACTAATTTTTTTGTACAAAACCTTTTTAAATTTATAAAGGAGGAGTCACTATTTCTAAAAGAAACACAAGAGAAACAATTAATATACGTGAACATATAAACATACAAACAAATGCTAAACACAGTGACTCACGCGCTTTCCAAAAAACTCAAAATCTTGTAGGACACACTCATTCACACGCACCCCAACAACCTAAAAAATTATGGTGCGTTTGATTTGTTTTCACTTTTTCCTTCACAAAATTCAGAAAACACTGAAAATGAAAATAGAAAATGAAAACGCAAATTTCTTCTTCTTCTGCTTCTGTTTGGATGATATTATTTGGCTAAAAAAAGATATTTTCTGATAAAAAAAGATTTTTTTTTATATTTTTTAGCGTGTTTGGATAATTTCTAATAGTAAAAGTAAAAACACTAATTAAATCCAAACAACATCTTTTTTCAGAAGATGTTTTTTACATCTTTTTAAAAAGGATCTTTTTTACTCAGAAGAAAGATGTTTTTAACATAATAAATAAATAAATAAGTACTTTTACATTGTTGTACTCAATCATAATTGATAAATAAAAAGATCTTATTATATGAGATATCCAAATATAAAATTACTTTTACTTTTGCAAAAGATCTTTAAAAAAAAGATAGCTCGGAAAAAAATCTTTTACGAGAAACTCGCCCAAACAAACCATTCTTCTTCTACAATAGAGCAATTGGAGATTCATAAATTCTGAATGTGTTTACGTGTTTTTTTGGTTGATTATGAGTTCTTGAAACCCTTGAATGATGAATGCTAAAGTTATTTGGGATTTTGTTCATCTAGATACAAAAATTCTGCTCAAATTAATTTAACATTTTGTTTTTGGTTTGATTATGATTGCTTGAAATCCTTGAATGGTGAATGCTAAAGTTATTTTGGATTCTGTTCATCTAGATACGAAAATTCTGTTCAAATTGGTTTTACATTCTGTTTTTAGTTTGATTATAAATACTTGAAACCCTTGAATAGTGAATGCTAAAGTATTTTGAGATTTTGTTCATGTAGATATGAAAATTATGCTCAAATTGATTTTATATTCTATTTTTTTTATTTGATTATCAGTGCTTGAAACCCTTGAGTGGTGAATGTTAAAATGATTTGGGATTCTGTTTATCTATATATGAAAATTCTTCTCAAATTGATTTTATATTCTGTTTTTGTTTTGATTATGATTGTTTGAAACACTTGATTGGTGAATGCTAAAGTTGTTGAGATTCTGTTCATTTAGATATGAAAATTCTGCTAAAATTGGTTTTATATTCTATTTTTTATTTGATTATGAGTGCTTAAAACCCTTGAGTAGTGAATCCTAAAGTGTTTTGGAATTCTGCTCAAATTGATTTAGGATTCTGCTCAACGTAATTTTAAATTATGCTCAAATTGTTTCGGGGATATGTCCAATTGTATATGCTCGTGATATATTGAAATGCTGCTCATATTGATTTAGGATTCTGTTTGTGTTTCTTAAATGTTGAATTTATGTGCGAGTTTTTTTTTGTGATTTGAACTTGATTTAGATTCACTTGATTCATGTTTTGGTTTTGAGTATCTAAGATTCTGCTCAAATTGATTTAGGATTCTGCTCAACGTATTTTTAAATTCTGCTCAAATTGTTTCAGGGGTATATCCAACTGCATATGCTCATGATATATTGAAATGCTGCTCATATTGAATTAAGATTATGTTTGTGTTTCTTAAACGTTGAATTTATGTGTGAGTTTTCTTTATTGTTTGAACTTAATTTAGGTTTTGGTTTTGAGTATCTAGGATGCTGCTCATATTGATTTAGGATTCTGCTCAATGCTTTTTTAAATTTTACTCAAATTAGTTTAAAATTCTGTTTGTACATCTTACATGTTGAAGAAGAAGAACAAAAACAACAACAACCTAACATAAAAGGAGAAGGAGGAGGAGGAAGAATAAAAGAAAGAGGCAGAGTACGAAGTGTAGACGGATGCGAATGCGTACGAAATGGAGGCGGGACGGAGATGGAGGTGGAAGCGGAGGTGGTGACGAAGAAGAAGAAAGAAGAAGAAGAAGAAACAGTAGTGTTGTGGGTGCGTGTGTGTGAGTGCGTGAAAACACATGACTTGAATGAGAGTGGAGAAGATATATGTATTTCATGTGATTTTTGTATACAAATAGCATTATTGCAAGACAAATCGAAAAAAAAACTAAAAAATGCTGATGAGTGCCGCATTCCATTTAATTATGAACATGTATTATTATTAATATTAATATATTATTATTAATTCGTTGTTATAATTACTAGATGTTCACCTGCGCGTTCGCGCGGGCTGTTTGTAATAACTGGCCCCACAACACTGCAGCAATTGAACTGCTTCTATAGGCCTCATTTGTGAAGTATCACCGCAGCTACATTATTAAATTACTATATTCTGATATCCATAATATATTAGATTTGTCAATTAATCAGGAAGAAATCAAAATAAGAATTCTAATCAAACTTGGTAACTTTTTATATTTGTCTTGAAAAATGGTGCATCTTTGGATTGTTTCTTCGAATTGATTAGTCCACATTCAGGATGGTTATTAAAAATGTCTATTTTCACATTTCATCTCTCAAATCACAATTTTATCAATTACAGGGCTACTCAGTCTTAGAAAGCATTGTGTTTATAGGTTAAGCATTCATATGGAACTCCATTCACCTAACACAATAAGTCAAGTTCATTGGAAAGATAATTTCCACCCAAAAAATATGTTACGTAAAATGTTGCATAATCCATACTGAGATTAGATTATATTTCCATGGAACCATTGATATACAAACTCAAATTCACTTCTTAATATGATTAGCTCGCATATATAATAACTGATATATAGATATAGATATTGATGCCTATCTTCGAATTCTTGATCAAAACAAAGCATGATTAGATACTCTAACTATCACCCTAGACAACAATTCAATTAAAAGCACAAGTGCTGAACATCTTCAATTGTTTACTTCCATAATGGTAAACTTATGTCTCCTAAACCTACTCCTTTTAAAGCGGTTTGTGGAAGCCTGGCCAACATCTTCTGGCTGGGTCAGATTTGGAGACTCATTGGTCAGTGGGGGGAAGCTCTCTTAGCTGGAGTTTTGACATTGATGGTCGAAATTGACTCGTCCAAATCATCCTATAATACCAAGCAATAAGAAATGAGAGGCAACAATCATTTAACTCTCGAGCAATCAAACTATGTTTACTTAGACAGGAATCAACAATAACATATTTCTATTTACCACACTATACTGAGGATAACTATCACCAATAAGATTGACCGCATTTCCCCCAATTTCAGTAGATAAAGTGCTTGTGGTTACTTGAGAAAATGCAAACCGCATCAAGGCTTGCTTGGACATTAGGCTGCCTAACAGGTGTGCACTTGCCAATGATCTCCTCATCATCAATTAGCTTGATCACAGGGACAACAGGATCAGCATCATTTATTTTCAATTCCTCACATGAATCTTAGTCAAAAGCTTCCTGTCCAACATTTTATTGAGGCTAGGAGGATAATCATCCTCCCCTTGAACCTGGTTAAGCGTAACATGAAGGTTATTGTTTTCATGTTTAATTTTTTTAAAACTCAAAATCCATTAACTAAAACATGACTAACCTTCTCTTCCATAACTTTGTTGGCTGACTTTCCACAAAGGGTCTTGGCCTCGCTATCCCACGGAAATAGATTTATGCATCCAGTATTGTCATGTGCTATAACCTCCACCTTAAACCTGCAGAACCAACAAAATATCTCAACCAATGGCAAGTTACAGTAAAACATCACAGAACACAACCAAAGAAAACCATGTGTGATTCCTACCTTGCTTGATTACTTATACAAAGTGCAAATCATTCAAAAGCATGTCATCAAGTAACATATGTGTGTATGAACATTCAAACAATTAGCATAGAATGAAAATGACTAATCATGTTTTATGGTTTTATTTTTGCTAAAAGCAAAAGAGGGAAAAAGGGAAAAACTTTTGAAACCAACAAAATTACAAAGCTGGTTTCATATAACCTTGATGAATGATGAGGTTGATAACTTTAACTACTAGTTTGCATTGGGCTGCTTTAATTTAACTTTGACCTAATAAGAATCCAAGAAACAATGATTGGGAAATCTTCCTTTTATGTATGTTATTATTACTATTTCAGATACACAGCAGCAATGACTGGAAAATTGAATGCTGAGAGTGCTGATGATCTATATGCTGAAAAGAAAGCTGCCGTTGATGATGATACATTACCAAGTGGGCAACACAGCCTTGTTTCTTCGGTAAGTCCAAAACACAGCTTATTAAGATTGAGATGCATGCATGTGATGCATGTCCCCATGGCTGATCACAGTAATTGATGATGATGATGATGATGATGTGTTGTTCACTTTCAGGGTATTTCAAAAGACATGAATTGTGTAGATGAAAAAGTAGCTAGGAGGAGGAGTAGATTCCCCAATGTATATGCTATATGATGCTGCATACTGATTTCAGAACAAACCTACATGATGAGCATTCAATTCACAAACTCTGCAACCTTTATTGAATACAACACTTGGTGCTGCTGGTTATTAACCACCAAATTAATAGACTGTATTCTACTATTGTATCTCATTTGTGTCCCCACATACATTTGCTTGCAAATTAAACAGTTACAAACATGCAAGATTCCCATTGTTTACATACATTCTATTCACTTTGTTCTTAATCCATGAGGGGTTTTGAGTACATATTCTTGCTTCTTTTATTCTTTTATTTAATTTTATTGCCTTCTTACTCTTCAGAAGAAAAAACAAACCTGCAAAAAACATATATAATGATGAGAATCTCATTAGCATATTTATTCTTTTGAAAAGAGTGGGAATTAATGACCATAGCCTATTCTTTTTAAATTATTAATTCTTTATAGAGCTTTTGCCTTCAATGCGGATCTCTTACATCATTTATGATCTTCGTGTGGACGAGCTTGTAAAGTTGTATATAATTGCATGAAAATATTTGGTATTCCTATCCACACAACTACTGTACAAGTGATGATTGTTGTAGAAATAGAAATATTTTCAGTGTTGATAAAAAAAAGTTATAAAGGACATACATGAAACTACAACGTACCAATGTGTATAGTTGTGTGCAGGAGCATGAAATATTACTATGGAGGGTTGAAAATATAAATAATATAAAGTTTATATGAATAAATTATAGGTATATAATCTAAAATAATTATCAAAGTATACTAATAAAAAATAGTTTTTTAATATATATATATATTAAAAACGATTTTGCTAGGTGTACACATAAACACATTGAAACATATCAACCTTTTCCACTTGAGGGAGTAATTAATTAGAATATGTTGTGTATTTTATGTGTACACCAATATTAATTGTATTAAAAAATATAAAAGAATATATTGTTTTTACTGGAAAATTTTTGTACAATGAGAGAATACACAATGATTTTTCGCATTGTAAAATTAAAAACTTTGCGTATTTAAAAATTTTACCCAATTGTCATTTCATTTGTGTTTTTGTTATTTGAGATAAATAACATTTGGACTAACTCATAATTACCACTTGTCTTTTGGATATTAAAACATAGTAATATTTGGATGAATTTTTATTAATACTAAGTTAAAATTTAAATATATAATTGGATACTAAGACATAGATAATATTTGGATGGAAAATTTTGTTTTTTACTTATACTAAGTATATTTTTTATTTTTAATGTTTTTAAAAAATTAAAAAATATTTTTAACATTTAATTTAATTCAATTTATTTTTAACGTTTTAAATAAGTTTCAATTTTATCATTTATTATACTAATTTTTCATCAATTAAATTCTTTTATTCCAATAATACTCTAATTACAAATTCATGGTCAGATCTTCTTTCACCTTCCTTATTTTCCCTATAACTTCTCTATCTTTCCACTTCGTAATTAACATCACCCTCTTCTTATTCCATGGTCTTCACACCTCGTCTACTCCATCGCAACCACCACCCACACTTTACCTCTACCACACCTTACCCATCATTACTTAGCTTTTCTTCTCTTACGTTCTGTTTTTTTTTTTTTTTTTTAATTTCAAAAAAAATCAAGAAGATAAAGAATATGAAATAAAGATTTTGCATTGTATTTATAAATTGGTTTATTTAAAAATAATAAAAATAAAAGAGAAAAACGAATAAAAACAAGAAATCCAAATATGATATTTATTGAAAGAGTAATATATATGCATTTTGCAATGCTCTTATGGCTTCAAGGCTTTATTACAAAATTAAATAAAATAATGAAAATTGAAATCAACATGGAAAAACACATAAACCCATTAGTAACATTTGTGTTGTTCTTGGCTTAATGCTACTTAGGTGCCATCCAGTGTTGGAGATGTGGTGAGTAGTGTGTTTGGTAGTTTGGTGAAGTGAGACAAATGTGGTGGTGGTAGAATGAGAGATGATGGCGATGGTCATGGAGGTGGAAGATGGAAAATATATCTATGTATGTTAGAGATGAAAGAGGAAGGGAGAGAATGTGGCATATTAATGAATAATAATGATTATAATGTGATTAGGGTATAATTGGAATAAAATAATTTAATTAATTAGAAAGTAGAATAAAGAGTAAAATTGAAATTTATTTAAAACATTAAGTATAAAATTGAATCAAATTAAATGTTATAAATATTTTTAAAATTTTTCGAAAACGTTAAGAATACAAATTATATTTTACCTTAATAATTTAATTAATAGTATAAGATTAGTTCTCAAATACAAAATAAAAATATACTATATATAATGACTTTAGGGTATACATATACATGATATACACTTAATTATTACTGCTACTAATTTGTATTTTTCAAAATTGTTGGAGCCATGGAGGACCAAGGCCCATATGCTTGCTCCCTTAGATTCGCCCTTAGTTATCACTAAAAGAAACTAGTTTATTATCATTGGATTTAGCGTCGGATTTTATTTATGAAATCGACGATAGCAGACATTATCGTTTGATTCAAATTCGACGATAAACATCTCGACACAAATTTGTTAGTGTCAAATTTTTAATCCGACATTAACACGCTAATCAGATTCGACGATATCATTAATTGTTACCGTCGGTTTTTTTCCACTTTAAATCTGACGATAATATTCAATTAAAAAATAATTTTAAATTCATTAGAAATATATCAGCTTCGGAAAATTCTCATTCTAAATTCGACAATAATGTAAAAATTAAATAATTTTTAAATAAAAAACGAAATGCATTACCATCACAATAAATCCGACGATAATGTGAGAAAAATTTTAAAAAATATTTTAAAAACAAATTATACCAAAAATCAATAGTATTAAAATTCCTGTAATATAGTCAACAAAATCTAAGTCCAACACAACCACAATCCACAATTTCAAATACATTATGCAACATTTCATGATAACACTAACAAAACATAAAAGTCACACAAAAAATGATAGAAAATATAACCTAAGGGTCTTGGTAGTTATCAACGTCATCCTCTTCCTCCTCGTGACCTCCGTTGCCATCATGTTGTGTTGGATGGTAACTGAGAGCTTTTTTTAACCCGATACACTGAGTGATGAGCGTAAACATGACCGAATAAGGTTCTTATTCCTTGATTCTTTGATTGGTAAACCTTTGCACTGTGTGAGATCAAATTATATCTTTTCTATGAGCTTAAACGATTCGGTTGGGTTAGTACTTGCTGCAGTACTCTCCGCCCACTCCTTGCACAGTTTTTGATTCCCTTCTATGTATGCATACTTATTCCTTCATAGTATTGGTGTTCACTTCTCTATCTCTGATTTAATTGGGCATGAGGACATGCCAAGATTTAAGTGTGGGGAGGTGATGAAACTCGTTTTAATTGACTAATTATCACCCCTTCATCACTTAAACACTAGCAAAATAGGTCTAATTGCACTTAGTAGTTCCTTAGGGCTGTAATTGTAATTATCTGCTATTTCGGTCAACATTTACTATGTTTTGAATTGTTTCCCGTTCCGCACGATACCTTGATATGTGTGCTTAAGTGTTTCAGGATTTAACAGGCAAAGTTCGGAGCGGAAGTGGCCGGAGAAAGCGAAAGGAATGAAAGGATCGCAACAAAACCTAGAACGCCATTGCTGGAGCCTATGCGTACGCATCACTTGGAGCCATGCGTACACATCTGAGCGTGGGCGGCATGCCCAATTGCTAATCTCGGCACCTATGCGTACGCATATGAAGCTTTTATGCGTACGCATAGGTCAATTCCAGCATCATAAATAGAGAAGCCGTTCACCATTCCAACGAGAGCCCACTTCCACATTTAGCTTAGATTCTAGGGTTCCATTTTAGGTTTTCTTGTCCATTCACTAGCCAGACTTTTTATTTTTATTACTTGTTTATTTATATTACTGTTACTCTATCAAAACTTCAGTTTTAATCAAAATTACTTTACCGTTATTCTGTCCGTTTATTTTCTTGCAAACTGCGATTTTACATACTGTTATCCTGCCCATTTATTTCCAAGCTTTTATGATTTACGCAGTTAGTGAGTAGAGTCCCATGGTGTTTCGGTTGTGGGGTGAAATGTGCAAATGACCCAAGCTACGAGTCCCCAAATGATCAGAGGGGAAGGAACGGGTTAAGCCGGTAATGCTATCCGCAGACACCCCTGCTAGCATAGTGGCAGTTCCTTACAGTACGTAGTTCGCCACGGTGATAACAGGCATAAGTGCATTGAGGTCCTGGTGACAGCAGGCACTCTATAGAGTTCGTTCAGTCCTGGCATAGATCATAGACTCCAATTCCAGCTTAGACAAAGTGCATGAGGTCCTGGTGACAGCAGGCACTCTAGGGAGTCGGAGGCTGAATCGCTGACTCAAATGCAACACCTGCACCTTTGTGAGATCGAACTCAGTATTGTGGGTCCTTTTTGCCTCACAGCTAGATAATCAAGGACATGCAGAGATTTCTCCTAAGGGGGTGTATAATCGATCTGGGACACGACAGCGATGAGAGGGATGCACATTATTTCAATCCACGGCCGGGATACTCTTTTATTATTATTGTCATTTATCGCTTTTAACTACTTTCAACTGCTTTCAATCACTTTCAACTGCTTTCAAACTGTGAACTGCTTTCAAACAATCTCAACTGCAACCAACCTCAATCAAAAATAAACTTTCCCTTTCGCTTCCTGAGCATAACGACCCGAGTCCCATACTCGGTATTTGGTTGCACCCTTGTGACACATTTCTTTTAAAACGTTTGACAGGGTGAAAGAAAAGGCTTTCAACGACAACCCTATCCCGAGCTCCGTCAGCTCCTCATGGTACACTCACCGTGGGCCGAGACGTTAGCCCGAAGGCACCTCTTGACACCCACTACGTCCGATAGTCCGCTTGTTCTAGGCAGGTCACGTCGGTCCTTTAGACCCGCCATATCACCTAGACTCGCGTACATCATTCGTACGTTTAACCATATCAAATGAAATCAAGTAGAACACTAGGAAGTGGAGATCACTCTTAAAATTCACTTTGAAACACTTGGTTTGGTGGTTCTGAACTCGGGAATCGATTCTCAAAGGATACGAATCGATTCTCTGAAGAAAATTTACAAATATTTCATTCCAGGAGGTCTAAGAATCGATTCACAAACTATCCAAGTCGATTAAAAGTACTTAGTGAAATCTGAGTTTGAAATTTTTGATAAAGCGAGTCGACTCCAAGACTCTACGAATCGATTCTAATTGCCAATTACGAAAACATGCCGTCTCTGTCCAAAGTTGAATCGATTCTCAGCTCATCCGAATCGACTCGTGACACTTAGTAAAAATTGGTTTCGATTTTCGTAAACCACGAGTAGACTCTAGCTAGGTAAGAATCGATTCTAATTGCAAATTTTGAAAACGTTTCGTCTCTGTACAAAGCTAAATCGATTCGGCTATAAACAGAGTCGATTCCAAACGCCAGAAATTCAAACCTTTAAGCCACTTGGGACGTTCGAGTCGATTCCCAGGCATTGAGAATCGATTCGTTCGTGACAGAAATTGCAGAAAATCAATTTTAAGGGTCAAATTCTTCCAAAACCAAGCCAAAATCTCTTCCTTTTCAACACATATCATTGAAACCATACCCTTTATAACATCAATTTCAACAACATG
>JASCZI010181265.1:0-15930 GCA_036250425.1 Stylosanthes scabra | reverse complement strand
TCAATTTACAATCTCCCACTTCCTAGACCACAATTCACCAATGTTCAACACAATTATACCACACACAAATCAGAAACAAGCATGCATGTCACAAATTCACAACAATTAAGTATCACCACTACGTTTTCATGCAATTTTACGCATTAAACTTAGGAATCCTACTCCGTACCTCTTGTAGTCACTCAAATTCTTTACCGTTGGTCACCGTAACTAGCCACACCTATTCAATTCTCCACTTGATTCTCTTGAAACAAGCTCACCCACCGGTTTAGCTACGATATCCCGACTTCAAACAGTACCTACTATCCTCTACATTAACCAAATTTCAGAATTATCGATCCACCTTGAAACTATTGAGTAGTAGAGAGTAGAAGAGAGTTTGAACCAAGAAAACCCTAATTATTACCTCTACAAGTGGTATATTCTCGGAGAGAGCTTCGCGTAGCCGTCGACGGAACGACAATCGTAGCTCCGGTTGGAAATGGTGGTGGATTGAAGATGGAGTGTTGGTGTGGTTTGTGTTGAGAGTGATGAGTGTAATGAAAGAGTGACTGAGAGTAACGTGTAGTGTATAGGTGAGTGTGTGTGTTGGGTTCTTGTGTCAAGTGTGAGTGCTCATGCACTCAAGTTGGCCCAAATCGAGTCAACTTTAATGTTAGGTGTACGGGTTTTAGTCCAATTACCTTCTAATTTCATAATTATGTTCCGTTTTAAATATTTAGATATCACAAAAATAATATTCTATTTAACATAAAAATAAATGATTTGATTGAACTTAGTTAGCCAAAATCACTTATTAGAATAGCATTACCCGAAAAAAATTACTATGCACTCCACAAATAAAACCGTGTAAACCTCCATTATAATAATTAGGTATTTTTATTTATTTAATTTAGTATAATTTTACATATTATTATTTTTTTAATTTAATTTTTATATTACACAAAAATAATTAATAAGTATTAGTATTATTATATTTATGTAGATTGCTAAATAATTTATAAATACAATTTTCTAAGTTTTGATATTGCAAACAATGAAACAAAGTTCCAAATAAATATATTCTTTCCTATCATCTTTGAGAAATTAGGTAATGTTTTATTCATTTAGTTTAATATTATTTTATATTTTTGTTGATTCCTTAATTGATTTTTTATGTAATTTTTAATATTTATTGACTTATTGTTCTAACTTCTAACTATATATTTTTCTTATTTTACAGATTATATATTTCAATTTTTCTACGTTTATAACGACAAAAAATAAAATAATTGATACACTTTTAAAAAAGAAAACTAACATTCGAAAAAGATAAAATATAACTTCTCAAAAGTTTAGCTCTGTAATATTTTTCATTAAAATTTTTGGCTCCCCAAAAATATTCTTCAAGCTCCGCCACTATGGACATCCAACGGTCTCGTGATCGTTTGCCTCATGGGTTTCATCTTCATCAAATGCCTTGTGAAAAGACACTCAACAAATCCAGTGCCTCCTCAACAGCCGCAGCCGCCACCCCATCAAAGTAGTGGCCATGAAGGTCTATGGATTTGTATGATCCCCCTTTTCCAAGCTAGCTAGGTTAGCACTTAAAGGTTTGAATTTAGTAGTTTTTATATATAGTGGTTCACTATCTTAATTAGTTTGAGATTCCCTAGTTTGATGAATTTGGTAAGTTTGATTTGAGCTTGCTGGTTTATGGATTTGGCTTGAGCTGATATATAGGTTGTTGATGAATATAATTAGGTAGGTTTTTACTTTTAGTGAATGAAATTTGTGGCTACAATGTTCCTACCCTCTTTCACTAGTCACTAGTCACTAGGGACATTTGCAGAGAGCCATGGATTGGAACAGCATCAATATAATGGTCCAATCTATCTACCCGCTATTCCAAGATCTTGTACTTACTACTTGCTCCACTTCCTAATTAATACATCCTACTTATTGTATACACTACAACATTTTCTTTGTTTTTTGTGTTGCCTTTTTTTACTTGTTCATCATACAGAGTAAATTGTCCTCTTATTTATTTATTTATTTAATCCATACCCATTTTTAATCATGTAGTTTTACCATTTCAAAAATAAAATAACTCTGTTCAATGTTGACACAAAACAAAAATTAGGCTCTCGTCATTAACACACACTTTTTAGAAGAATAAATATGCTAGGGACATTCTATTTGATCTGCACATTCTCATTTATAAGAATATATATGCTAGTTTTTCTCAATAGTTTCAAGGGACACTTAAAAAGTTAGATAGAAGACCAAAGAAGCAGAAAAAAGTAAGCAAATAAAAGAATAAAAAAAGTGAGTATATATACCTCAAAAACCCCTCATCCATTATGAACAAAACGAATGAAATGTATGCAAACAATAGGAACCATGTTTGTTATTGTTTCAGCAATTTAGCACTAGTTTTTTCAAGCAAATTTGCTCATACACAGATACACAGAGATATAGACGCAGGTCTTGCATTCATCAACAAAGGTTGCAGAGCTTATGAATGCTCATGTTTGACCTGAAGCTTAAAGATGCAGAAGCTGGGTATATGCAACAGTATCTCATTTCTCCAAATTGTTTCTTAAACTCTTAGTTACACTTGGATTACCCAAGAAGTCGTTGGAATTGGTACTCTTTTTCCGATGACTATTCATCAATAATTTACCCTCAAAATAATAAGTAGGGCTGATAGCATAAAGCATGAGACTGAATCCATATCTAGTGAAACGGAAGTGATATGCAGAACTTACTCTGGTGCTGCATCATAACCAAAGATTCCAAGGGCACGACCATTTTCCTCGGAATTATTAACTGTACTTTCTTTTAGTTCATCCACCGGTTTGGGATGATCTTTAGAAATTCTTGGACCAACTGATGAAGCTGAATTATCATCAAACAAATTTAACACAAGAAAGATCACAATATAGAAACTTAACTGACTAAACCCCATGGCAATGTCACTTAAAGATGAATGCATGATTTCTTTAGAGTAATAGTGATCGTGGAGAGGATGATGCAGCGGCTCCTCCGGAGTGTCCAAGACATTATTAGGCACCAAAATGGTTGACATTGTCCTGAGAAAGTAGTATAGAAGCACAAACCAGATGATAAAACAGAGAACGAAAGTTGATGCTATCCCTAATGTGTTCACTGACATGGCACAAGAAACAGAGAAAGATTCAATAAATGATGAAATCAGAATTGGACAAGAGAAAATCAGAAGAGTTAGGAACACACACAACACTGCACTATAGGAGCTCAATTATATACTACATTCTCATCAAGAACTAATCGTAAACTATCTCCAACTAACTTCCCCGCCAAGCTTAACGAACGAAGGAATTTTTTTAATAATATATTTTTCAATGACCGGTGGTTTACTCTATTATTTATTACAAAGCTTTTTTTTTTAACCCATAAAATTAAATAAGTGGCAGTTAGGGCGAAGGAAATCGGTTAGTTTGTTAAGGAAGGCGGGAAAGTTTGTTAGAGGTTTAGGATGAATGGTTTGTTACGTTTTGGTTTATGGGTGAAGTATATAAGCTCCTACGGTGCAGTGTTTATGTGCAGTAGTAGGTTTCATCAATTGCAATAATAACTCATTTTGCATGAAGAAATCTTTCCATCTCATCACATAAGTAGATGTGAAGAATGTCACAATAGTAGAAACGATTTTACTAGCTCTCATTCGAAAAAAAAATATTGGTAACAAGTTAGAGTTTGACAGTTAAACCATACTCTAAAGGTTAACTAATATAGCTGGAAAGATGGAAGAAATTATACTTTGTTATTCACTGGTTCTGATTAGTAAAATTACTTCATGCTATCGGGTCGTCGAGGAGTATTGCTAGATGCCAACCTCGATTAGTAAATTCAGTATGACTAGTTTACTACCTGCTTAGTGTTGAACCTATGGGGGACACACTAACGTGTGTTCTGATGTTTGCTAAAGAATTGTTTAAATTATTATTTGATTTGATCAAATAGATCATTATTTTAAATCAAATGAAATATTATATTGTTTGCTAGCACCAATAATATAATAATATTATGATAATTGAAAGTATTTGAGTGATGGTTAAGAATAATCTGTTATTCTACAATGAGTTTCAAAATTTAAAAGATTGGATGAGATCCGAATTTGTTTAAAATTGATAAGATTCAATTTGAAACTTGATAAGATTAAATCTGAAATAAGATAAGATTAGATCAAATCAGATTTCAAAGATTTAAATCAAGCACAACCTCACACTATAAATAGGTATGCACATTAGTAGAAGCATTCACTCATTCGATAAAGTATCATTCCTTTACTTCTACATATACAAACATACCAGTCTAGTTCTTAGTGAAGAATTCTGGTTGCAAAGAATTGCAAGAGGTTTCTCAATTATTTTCATTGATCAAAGAGTTGGTTGCAAAGAATTGCAAGAGGTTTCTCAATTATTTTCATTGATCAAAGAGTTGATAGCAAGGCTCAGTCTCGGTGTGGATACGTATACCCTTTGTACGTTCAAATGATAAAGCCTTTCGATTACTATATTTAGATCTAATCTATATATTATTTGAATAAAATCTTAAACACAAAATAGATCAATTAATGATTATTTAATTACTTTCGTTACGTGTTATGAACACATTGTAATCGTTGAGCAGCACCATCAGACTAAGTCTTTCTTACAATCATTCTTCATGAATGTCAGAATTAAATCACGCCTTTATACCAGAGACTTTATTAGTGGTTCACCACTTCACCCTATATGTGCAAGTCAATCAAATAGTCCATTGCAATGTAGATTAACAAAGTGCAACTAGGGAATCAATGTGATATTTTTAAAAATTTAACAGAACAAATTATAAAACAAACACCATTAAACGAGTTAATATCCACTTTGGTCCTTAAAATTGACGTCTTGCATCAATTTGGCCCCAACTTTCTAATTGCATCGTTTTAGTCCCTATATTGGTCCCTGGCTATATTTCCGTTAGACAACTCTTAACGCTGTTAGTAATGGGGCAAACTCAATCGGAAACCGGCCGGTCATACTAATCCGAGACCCGGTCGGTTTTTATTTTGCAAGGAAATTAATAGCCAAAAATGTAATGGTCGGGTTCAAACACCTATCCTTTAGCAAGCAAAATATTCACCTTAGCACTAGGCTATTAGAACATTTGTAAACATTTACAAATATATATATATATATATATATATATATATATATAGTTTTCTTGCTAAATTAGATTTATTTACTTTATTTTAATCTTAATTTACACACACTTATTAATAAATTAAGTATAATTTTATTTGTATATCATTATTAATATAAAAATAATTTTTATTAAATATTTATGGATTAAAATATAAACATTAAAAACTTTATTAAACACAAACTTATTCTTTTTAATTTTTTTTCCATCGGACTATGAAGGATAAAATATTCTTTATTTTTGATAGAAAAATTCTTTTTAAGTGCTAAGTTGTTTATATTTATTAATTTTATTTTTGTTTTTATTTTGCACTACAAAAGCCCTCCTTCCTCCACCTAACTTATCTGCCGCCGCCACTCCTTCCGTTATCGTTAGCTTTCGATAGTTAGCACTTAAAAAGAAGTTTTCTATCAAAAATAAAGAATATTTTATCCTTTATCATCCGATGAAAAATAAAAAAAAAATATTTAATAAAAATTATTTTATCGTTCATAGTCCGATGGAAAAAAATAGAAAAATAAGTTTGTGATTAAAAAAGGTTTTAATGTTTATATTTTAATCCTTAAATATTTAATAAAAATTATTTTATTCTTCATAGTATGATGGAAAAAAATAAAAAAATAAGTTTGTGATTAAAAAAGGTTTTAATGTTTATTTTTTAATCCATAAATATTTAATAAAAGTTATTTTTATATTAATAATGTACAAATAAAATTACAGTTAATTTATGAATAAGTGTGTGTAAATTAAAATTAAGATAAAGTAAATAAATCTAATTTGGTAAGAAAACTATTGTGAGTGTTTCTATATATATATATATATATATATATATATATATTTGTAAATGTTAACAAATGTTTTAATAGCCTAGTGGTAAGGTGAACATTTTCCTTGCTTGGTGCAATTGGCTCTGTTTCTATATGTCCGAGTTTCGCACCAAATGATAAGGCTGAACATATTATTTTGTTTAGATGAATTCAAAAGGTTATTTTGAGTCAATTTTTTTATTTATTAACAATTTTTTTTATTCTAAAACCATTTAAATATAAGATTTAATACGTAAATTTACTATTTAAATGTTTATTTATAAATAAAAATTTATTAAATTATATATAAAATATATTTTATTAACTAAAATATATTATTTATTCTTTAAAAGTATACTTTTTGTTTCTAAAATTTACTAAAAGTTTTAAAAATACGTTTAAGTTTCATTTTGTTTTAATTTTGTCACTAAAGTTTCGATTTGTATCAAATATATCCTGGCGGCTAAATTTTCAAAAATTTTAGGATAAATTCATTAATAATAACATAATATTATGCTTAGTTTGTTTGTGTTGAAGATTGTGCTTATGAAATTATTACTAAATTAGTCTTTAATTTTTAAAAAAATTAATTGTTAAGGGTATATTTGATTCAAATTGAAAATTTCAGAAACAAAATTGAAATAAAATAAAATTTAGGGATATTTTTAAAACCTTTAGCAAATTTTAAGGAAAAAAATATACTTTACCTTTTTTTATATATATATACTTACGTACTTGTATTTTTTTTCCTTTTAAATTTTCTTATAAATATTTACATTTTCGACCTTGTAGTGGTGTGTGGAAAATAAACCCAACTAAAGTGACAGAGGATAGTAGACACAAGCACAACAATCCATCTTTATATTTTATTTTGTAAAATATTACTGGTGTAATGAAAAAATAAGTAAAATATTCTTTGTTGTATCCTGTAATTCATTTTGCATATTATTGTTGGAATGGTGTGTGGAATAAATATACCAAGTACTCCAAGTACTCGGTATACTCACATAGCCGGCAGCATTAAGAACAATAAAAAGCTGAACGAGAACATGGAATTAGGGTTTTCAAGATTGCTATTATTACATGATATTATTAATTATATCACTTAATAACCATCTATTATTGAGATCAAAATAAATATGTAAGAATGTATTGATTACCTTAATATAAAGACCTTTCTTTTTTAAGAGAGTTTTAAGGGCAAGTGTACCATATTTGTTAAAGTATCCCAGAATTGCTGAGGAGAAGAATATCTAGTTTAGCTTTTTCATAGTCTTTAACGTCAATATTGAACTGCATATTGTTGTAGGTAATGAGAACATTCAAAAGTAGTAATTAAGAATAGTTATTACAATTTTCCTATTCTTTAAACAATACTCCAAAATATATAGAAACATTATTTTTAATATGAGAAAATACATGCCTTAAATCCATAGACAGAAAATGGCCTGACTTTCTCAATATTTGCATGGAGAGAAGAGATGAGATAAAAATACTATCACCTTTAAATTGAGTCATTGTAAATACTTTCAAATGTTGTATTAAATGAATTGAAAAATAAAAATGAAATGAATAAGAGTTTGATTATTTAAGAAAAAAGAAAATTGGAAATTAAATGAAATCTAGATTTGAGTACGTACTCTGTTATTTATTAAGTTAAATTATAATGCATCAAAATTAGATTTAGCGAGTCCTCTAAGTGGCATATTTTAATGAAATGTAGTTATATCATTTATTTTTTTCTTATCAATTTCAAATTTTAATTTTTTTAAAAAGAAAATTACACTTATTTGATTGGCACAAGTATTAAACTTTAGATTAAATGAATGCTTTGGATTAGAAAATAAAAATAATAGTAGTCTTAATGAAAAAAAACTTACAAGTTGGATAAAATCTAAACTTAAAATACGTACTCCGCTATTTAAATTGTAAATATCAATGAAAAGATAATTAAAATTTACTAAACAAATTGTAACAATATAAATTATGAAATGAAGGCTATTTATCAAATTAAATTATAATATTAAAATAATAATATCAAAACTGCATTTAACGATCTCTCTAAATGATATAGTATTTTATTAATTTTTTTATCACAACCAGTGCATATTCGTAAATACGGAGTTTTTTATTTATATAAATAAAATAAATAAAAAATTCCAAACTTATGTGTTGGTTCTGTTATATATTGCAAATCCAACTAAATTTCTAGTACAAAATCTTTTTAAATCCATAAACAATGAGTCACTTTCTAAAAGGAACACAAGAAAAAATAGAATACACGAAAAAAAATTGAAAAAATGCTAGGAGGGCCGCATCCATTTGATTATGAACATGTATTATTATTATTATTAATTCATTGTTATAATTATTTACAAATGTTTCCAAGTTGATTTTGTTGCTTCTTTCTATAAGAGTATGACTTTTGTCTGCATTATTAACCAATTATAGCTTCTATGACTGAATTTGACTATATGATTTAGCAGTAAATTAAATATCAAATAAAAACTTATTAAAAGTGATACGTATAAGGAAAATGTTTGATAACCATAAAATTTTAATCATGGATAATCATAAGTTGTTATTTGTTACTTTTATTAATTACAAATCACCTCACTAATTATATATACACAATGCCCTTGCAATTTTGATTCCAATCACTATTATTTAGGAATCTCATTATCATTTATTGGTGGAATCATATATTTGATGACATTTATTATTTTGTTTGCTATTTAAATTATTAATTTTAAAAAGAGTGAAAATAAAATAAAAATAATAAGTCAATATAAAAATAATAATTAATAAAATATTTTAAATGTTTATATATTAATTAGAAAATATAATTCTTTGTTATATAATGTATAAAAAAAAGGGGTACTACTAACATGCTGATGCACCAAATGTTTTTTTTTAAAGACAATAATAATGTCCAATGACAATTAAACAAGTGTCGAAATTGAGTAAACATCCATCGAATAGAACTTAATTAGGAAATGTGATTAAAATGCACTTAACTAATATACCCTTTATTTCCTAAAGTATTTCAAGCATTAATTTAATAAAATCATTTATTTTATTTTATTTATTAAATTAAACTAAACGGCAAAATAAAATTATCTTTTATAAAATCAATATTATTGCACTAAAATTATTTTTATACAATAAGTACATTTTTATTTAAACAACAAAATTATTCAGCCTTTTTGTAAGAATTTATTTTGTGTCTCTACTTCAATTAATATTTAAATGGTTTTTTATACAATAACTAATAATACATTTTGTTTCTTTTTCTTTGAAATAGCAATAATTAATAATATTTATAAAAAAATCATTTCTTTCATAACGAAATAAAAAAAAAGTTATAATAACTTTATCCAATTTTCTTGATTCAATGAAAATTTTTGTGTTGAATGAAATCAATTGACTTTTTTATTTTTATTTTACATTCAATTAAAAAAATAATAAGAATAATAAATATTATGAACCATTTTAATTGAGTAAATGATCAATATTAACCTTAAATTTCACATTATTAAATTATTAAAAAATATTTTCATTGCAAATAAAATTAAAATTATGTTTATATTTTTATTAATTTATTTCTATTATTTTATCAATTGAACCAACGTATTTATGAACTGATAAGATTTGATGCTTTCAATTAATGCTTGACTCTAGCACCATTTCCATAATTAATTAGAGAGTAAATACATATTCCGGTCCAAAGCTTTTTCACTTTAGACAAGGCACTCTCTAATGATGTTAACTTATTAAATCGGTCTATGTCATTTATATTAAATATACAAGTTAGTCCATCTAACCATCAGATGTGTTTGTGTATTTTATGTGTACATCAATATTAATTGAGTTGCTTATTGTTTCCAAATTGTTTCACTTGGACTATTTTTTCTTTGTAAAGGCCTCTTATTAATTGATGGATAATTTTGAAATTTTTTATTTCAATAAATAAAAAACCATAATTATGATAATACACATGCTGGTAGAAAATTATAAAAATATACTATCTCGTCGTCCTAACGATGAAATATACTTAAAAATTAAAAATTAATGTAAGTAGCTTTTGTTGAGTTGGGATTACTTTTAGTTAAATTTAATTGACAATGATGCTTGTACACAACTAGCGTAAATTTTAATAAAAATATTTTAAAAAATTGTTTTGGGTTTTAAAGTCAATACAATGTGAATTTAATATCATAAAAACATAATTTTTTTTCTTTGTTAAAATGTTAAGATGAGTTGGGAGAAATAAAGTATAAATATCATGCATTGTCAGATGACGAAGAAAATGTTTCTAAACCCTAATTAAGGGAGCTTAGCATGAAGAATTAAAGTGAACCAATTTGGAAACAATAAATAAATAGATAGATAAAGAAAAGAAGCTAGCAAGCAATAGTTGGTTAATTAGTTTGTTAACTTTGGCGGGAAAGTTCGTTACAGATATTTTATAGTGCAGTGTGTGTAGTTGGTTCGTTTCAATAACAAATTATCATCAATTCTGATCTCTCTCTCTCTCTCTCTGATCTTTCTCTCCTTCTCCAATTCTGTTTCATTTCTTCAATCTTTCTCTGTTTCTTTCTTGTGCTGTTCATCATCATGGCTATCTCAGTGAATGCGTATTGGATAACGACATCAGTGTTCATTGTCTGTGTTATCATCTTGCACGTGATTCTATACTACTACCTTCTCAAAAGAATGAGAACAAGAACAATTCCATCAGTGCCGCCTAATAATGATGATGATCATGATGATGCCGGGGATTCGCCAGAGGAGCCGCTGCTTCGACGCCGCCGCCACAGAGCAGCTCCACCGGAGGATCATCCTCCTCCTCATCAGGAAGAAGAAGCTCGCTTGGACGAGGAAATTCAACAGGAAGATCATCCTCCTTACCACGGTGGCATCCATGAAATTGAACCCTACCATGACTCCATATCCAACATGCTTCTTGGTTAGTAATGATCCTCATCAGAGTTGATTTTTCCTTTCGTTTTTATCTTGACTTTGCATTCAAGAATTAATCAAATAATGTGCTGTAACATAAATGGGGTTTAGTGATGATCAATTAAGTTTCTACATTGTGATCATTCTTGTGTGTTAATTTGTTTGATTTCAATTGGATCAAATAATGCATTTGATGCAATGAATGTATAAATTGTGTTTTGTGTAGGAAATGATAGAAATCGTGGTGTTCCAAGAACTTCTAAAGTTCATATCATTGAAGATCGAACTCTGCCGGTGGAAGAACTAAAAGAAACTCCAGTTAACTTTGGAACCTTTGGTTTTGATGAGTAAGTTCTGCATATCAATTCAGTTTCACTAGATATGGATTGAGTCTTATCCTTAAGTTATTACTTATTAGGCCATAACTAGATCGAAAAGAGTACCAATTCCAATGAGTTCTTGGATGGTTCAAGTTTGATTAAGAGTCTAATAATATAAACAACTTGGAGAAATAATGAAATATTCCTTTTATGTTACTATTGCAGATTTGCAGCAGCAATTTCTCAGGAAAGAAAGCTGTTCAACATACATTAGCAGTGCCTAGTTTCATGGGTAAGTCAAAATCATAGCTTATTATATATTGAGATCTGATGTGACTCCATATGCAATGCACATGCAGCTTATCACAGTAATTGATGATGTGTTTCAGGGTACTCCAAACATGAGGAGGAGAGATTTCCCAACCAAAGTTGCTGCCATGTATATGCGATATGATGCTGCTGATTTCAGATCAAACATGAGTATTCACAATTCTGGATTTGTTGCAAGCTATGACCAAACTAGCTTAGACTGTCTGTATCTCTTTGTACCTGTATAGTTGTGTACATTTGCTTGCAAAAACTGGTGGTAGATTGCTCAAACAATAACAAACATGGTTCCTATTGTTTACATGCATTTCATTCATTTTGTTTCATATATAATCCATGAGGGGTTTTTGAGGTATACTTGCTTGGTTTTTTTCTTTTATTTTTCTACTTTTTTGCTGCTTGTGTGGTCTATCTTTACCTTCTTAAGTGTGTCCCTTTATGATGGATTATTGCCTCTGCCTTCTTTAAATCTTACTTGAAACTATAGGGAAAAGCTGCAAAAACATAATGAATGAGAATGTGCAGATCAAATAGAATGTCACTGCCATATTTATTCTTCTGAAATGAGTGTGGAAATGACCAAAGCCTATTCTTTGTACTTCAATTCTTATGTATGCTACAATGTTGGGGCATCTCTCTCTGAGATACTTGTGTGAGACAGTTATTATTATTATTTTGGGATAGAATAATGCTAGATAACCAACATAATAATAGCCAATAGTAATCATTTAAAAGTGAACATCTAAAATCAAAAAATAGATCATCCAAAAAAAAAAAATTGACCATCCAAAATTAAAAATAGATCATCCAAACAAATAAAATAGAATATCTACCAAAATAAAATTGATCATGTATTGTTCCTTCCCTCTTTCTTACGCCGTCTCTCTCCTTCTTAGCCTCCCATTCTCTTTCTCTAATCCTCCTTTTTTCTCTTCTCTGTCTCTATCTTTTTCTGTCTCTATCTCTCTTCTCCATGGCCTCCACTTCCTCTCCCTCACAAGTCACAATCCACCTCTCCTCCAGATCTAGCATTTGTGCTCCGCCTCTCTCTTCCTGTCATCGCACAGTAATCACTGTAAAATGCCGCCAGAAGAGGGAGAAGCTCCGGAAGCACTACCGCAACGAGATCCAACACCCAAGGTTCCTTCTTGTGGCGTGATTCAACTCCTCTTGGGTCCACTTCAAGCTCATGGACTCCATGGAGAAAGGTCTTTCCCCTGTCAAGCCAGAGAACAACTCCAATAGCCATGACGGTGATAACGGTGGTTTTGACGGCGGGATGAAGACGATGGCAATCAAGACCTATACAATTAGGAGAGGCGGCCTAGGAAAAAATTACTATGTTGGTTATGTTGGTTGTTTTATAAGTTGGCTACCTATACTTATTCTTTGGGATAATGTTGAAATTAGTCCCAAAAGATATCATTTTATTCAAATTGATTCTCAAAAGATTTTATTAGTCATATTAGTTTTTAAATGAAAATTTTTTTAATTAAATTAGTCATTCTACCAATCAAATGATGATACGTCATCTTTAAATATCATGTTTCACGGAATGATTGGATGATATGTCATTTATAAACCAATCATTTTATAATGCATGTCATTTAATTGGTAGAATGATCAATTTGACTAAAAATTACATTTTTTAAGGACTAATACGACAAATAAAATTTTTCGGGAACACATCTGAAAAACTTAATATTTTTCGAGGATATTTTGGACATTAACCCTTATTATTTTTTGGTTAAATGATATATCTATATCTAAAAATAATTTAGTTACGTAGGTTAGATCAAGGTATGAGACTTAGGTTAGGTCAAGGTATGAGACTCGGGCGCCCTCTCACTTTTTATTTTTTAATTAAATGAAAAGAGGGTTAAACCTACGATTCTAACAAATATAAAGTATACTAGTTCAATCAACTTAAATACAGAAGAAAAATAATTTTATAAAAAAAAGTTAAAAAATCAAATGAATAAAATAACAGACAATATTAATAGTTAATATTTTTAATCAACACTCAACTAATAATATCATTTATTGTTGAGCTAATGCCATCAGTTAGATGATGTATTATTTATTATTATTTTAGTTTATCTGTTTTTTTTATTATTTTTAATAATGATAATTGTTAATTGATATTCTATTAGTTATCTAGCTCTATTAAAAAAAGTACAAATATAAATTATTATTAGATAACATATTTAGTTTAATGATGTCATTATTTATTAAAGTTTAAAAATTAAGAAGATATAAAAAAAATTAATTTTGATACATTAATAATATAAAATTCAACATAATTGAATAATTGTTTTAGTGAATTTAAATTACTAACACTATAAAAGAATTTCACATGCATGGCATCTGATTAAATATCACTATATCAATAAAAATAACTAATTTTAGAATCAATGCATGATTGACTACAAAAAGACATGGACACACTTATGTAAAATTGTTTATATCGTTAGTGTATTATAATTAAAATCTATATTAACATTTTAAACAATAATTTTGTAGGAAAATTATTCAATACCAATTATTATAAAAGTACATCATCTAATCAAATTAGTAAAATATAAAAGCATTCAAGACAAAATCAATTTTAAATCAATAATTTTAGATTTGCATAAATAGCCTACATCCTCTCCATGCAAAAACATTGATATTTTATTTTTAAATTTTAAATATATACATCCAGGAAGAAAAAAAAAAGTTATGAATGGGTCCTTTATTACTTAAAGTTCCACCAATTGAAATTTTTTAAAAAAAAGTTAAATATAAATATATAAAATTATATAAATAAACCACACATATTATTATTTTATAAATATTTTATAAATATAAAAAACGACGTGCTTATTGACTTAGACCATTAAAAATTAAATTATTCCAGGTGTACTTTTTTAAGAAATAAATGTCATAAGTGTCTAAAGTATGAATTCATCGTTACTCGTCTTAATTCCCCTTGCATGATTCAAAAAATTAATGACAAATCCAATTCAAATCATATAAAAAAAATTAGAGTCCTAAGCTCCCTCGTAGACACAACTCCAAAAGATTAACTTTTAAAATTAATTTTTTGATTATAATATTTGTTAATATAAACACATGTTGCTATTTCATAGAAAAATGGTTCTCGTTAGTCGTCGTGATCACTTACTCTTTTTTTTCCTCCTACCACTCCCCTATTATTCTGTCATTCCTCTCTCACTCTCAATGTTATCTAATCCAGTTTCCTGTTAATTGAAAATTCAAAAATTCAATAAACTGTCATGTATTATTCCTCGTTTGAATAAGTTACATGTGAGTGAAGAGAGTACACATTCTACTGTTGAAGATCACTTGCTCTTAAATAAAGCTCAACAAAAATAGAACACTTGAATCTGCAATCTGCAATATTATGAAACACAACAAGTTAATAAGAAACTTGGAGCAATGATAATAAACATAACAGAATTTCAACAAGGGGGAAAATCTCACAATGAGTTCCAATACTGTACATATACATGTACTCAACAAAATGAAAGTTGCACTCCATTTTTTTTTAACTTATTTTTATGCAGAAAACAACAACACTTATTAGTCTATTCATCTTCTTTTCCTTAAAGCTTCATTTCTTCAACCAAAACTGAAAAAATACCAAACATTTAAAGGAAAGAAATGGTTAATAGAGAGCAGTTTGGTTTGGGAAATTAAATAATCAATTGAATGTGAAATAATGATCAACAAAATTGCTTCTCAAATGTCATTATACGAGAGCATCTTTTTTTTTCGATCAATTCAAACTTGAAACAGACCCAAAGCAAGGGATGAAGCAGAGTTCCACAAACAAACATTCAAAAAAGCAGCAAACCAAAACAATTCAAAACCAAAAGCTAAAACTAAATAAGCACAAAACATAAATTCCATTATACATGCTATTTGGGTTACGGAAAGTGAAATTCTAATCTGGAACATAAATTCCATAAAGTAAACCATATACATGGTAAGTATACATGCAGCCACCAGCCCACCACCCAATTACTAAATCAATAACTTAGAACCAAACAATTTGAATTTGCTAAAAGCAAGGACCAACCATGAGAACCAGAAAATTACCTATTTGTGTACCTAGTTTAAGCAGCCAAAGATGTAATTACTGGTAACTCTGTTTGAAAGTCTAGGCAAACCTGAAATGAACGGGAGAATGAGTTCGGAAGAGGACACATAAGATTTGTTCACATTTACTTCTCTAGCAATCCAATCAATCATCGTCTCGAGAAATATTCTGAACGCATCTGTTATGGTCACATTCATGTGCA
>JASCZI010181264.1:231770-248293 GCA_036250425.1 Stylosanthes scabra | reverse complement strand
TATATATATATATATATATATGGGAGCTTCTATGGTAAACAAGTTATAAGTGGCTTATGGTGGCAAGGATTTGACCTGCAAATGTAAAATTGACATATGGCATGCTTGGTTGAAAGTGCCGAGCGGCGTAACAGTGTAGTGGTGTGTATGAAAACGTTACAGAAATAGGGATGGCAACGGGTACCCACGAGGGCGGGGACATGCCCCCCGCCCCCGCCCTGTACCCGTCACGGGTAACGGGGGCCCCGTCCTCGCCGGGGACACGGATATCCGCGGGTACCCGCGGATTATTTAAAATGTAAATAAAATCAGAAAAAAGGGGAGAAAAAGAGAAAAAAAAACCAAACATAATCCAAACACTTAGTTCTCAAATACAATAACCATAACAACATCCAGTTGGTCAATCCAAATATAATCCTAACACTTAGTTCCAAATACAATAACCAAAACAACATCCAATTGTCTAATTAAATATGAAATAACATCTAAAAACAACATCCAATGGGTCTTTCCAAAATAATCATGCTTCATGCTTCATGCATCACTTGCAATGGTGGTGGTGGTGATGGTTGACTACGACCTACTTGCATCCTATATCAGAGAGAAAAAATAATAACATATTAAAATCAAATAATAAATAAGCAAAAATATGATAATTTAGTGTATTGTATATATTTAACTTACATCATCTCCTTCAACATTTTGACAAATAAAGGAAACCACAACCGTTCAAGCAATTTTTATTCTCATTAAATTTTCACAAACATACTAAAATTATATAAAAAAAAAAATCATAACTGTTCAAGCAAGAAGCAACAAATAAATATTTCAATGGATGATTATGTGATAAATAGCCATAGAAACCACAACACAAACAGAGAAAGAAGTTGCCTTTTAAAAATACATAGCAAACCAAGAGTTAAATATTAGATTGGCCCCTGAAATTTGGGGCTACGATCAAATTGGCCATCAATATTTAAATGTTAACAAATTGGTCCCTCATTTTTACGAATATGACTCACATTAGCCCTTTTGAGATTGTCCGTAAGAAAAATGATGATTTGGCAGTTAATTATCCACGCTAAACTATAATAAAATGACGTCATGATATGTTTGTGTCAACAAAGTACCAAAATGACGTTATTTGAGAGTAAAAGAAGTTAAAATTTATCTTTCATTGCGTTGTGTGAGAGGGATTTTAACTTCATTTGGCCTTAAACGATGTCATTTTGGCGCTATAATAGCGCCAACAGATCATGACATCGTGTTATTAGAGTTCAATATGAACAATTAGCGGCTACATCAGCGTTTTTTTGACGGATAACCTTAAAAGGGCTAATATGAATCACAATTGTAAAAGTGAGGGATCAATTTGATAACATTTGAATTTCGGGGACCAATTTGATCGTAACCCCAAATTTCAGGGGCCAATATGATATTTAACTCAGCAAACCAAAGAAGCCACAATTTTTTTTTTTGATATTTTACTTGCTTAATCAACAAGAAACAATTTAGCAGGCCTAACACATTTATTGGTGAATCTGAATATCTGATATAGAAATAGAATCATATCTAAACTAGCTAAATTCATCATGTATTTTTCAATTGAACATGAAATTTTGATTGCAAACAAGAAATAAGTTTGTTAATTAAACCCTAAATCCCTAATTTGGAAAAAAAAGGCCCAAGGTATACCTCTGCAGAAAGAAGGCGGTGGGATGCGGTGGACGACGCGGTGGCTGACTGGCTGGAGCTGCTGGACGACGCGGTGGCTGAACGTGGAAGACGAGTAGACGACTCTGCTGCAGCGTGTAGGCGGCGGGACGACAAGGAGAGCTCGCAGCCGGAGCTGCTGGACGCGATTCTCTCTTCTCTGGACGTAGAGCTTGCCGCCGGCCCGCGGCGCTGCTGGCCGAGCTGCTGGATGGAGCGCGACGCCACAAATGGAGGATGGAGGCAATGATAGATGGATTAGAAGATGATGGAAGGAGGCTGGTAGTTAAAAGGCAGCGGTGGTTGAAGGTGGTCGGTGGTGGAACTGCGGAAGAAGATGTTGGTGGTGGTGGAAGGATGCAGTGAAGGTGGAAAAGTGTGTGACCGTGTGAGGTGAGTGAGGTCTGTGAGTGTGAGTAATGTGGAGGCGCTGAAGGAATGGAGGCAGTAAGAAAAATTAGATTTTCCAAAAGATATATATATATGTGGGATTTTTTAGTAATTTTCACTTAAACGGGTATTATACGGGTACCCACAGGGCGGGTACCTCTACCCCGCCCCCGCCCCATTTAATAAATGGGTACCCGCGCCCCGTCCCCGTCCTCGTGTAAGCTCCCCCGCCCCGCCCCCCGTCGGATAAATACCCGTGGGTACCCGCCCCCGCTGAGGGTTTATGCCATCGCTATACAGGAAGGATAATATAGTAATTGAAAATTCAAAAAATTCATATTGGGTCTGACCAAAAAGTTACAATGAAATGACAATCCAATTTATAGTGAATTTCTTTTGTGACTAATCTGTAATGATTTTGTAATCCATATAGCTTATCACTAAAAGTATAACCCATATAGTTTAGTAACCTGCGCATAACATTCTTATTCTTATGTTAGAAATTATGGATAGTGCTACACAAAAAAAAAGTTATATGGATAGGCAATAATAATAATAATAATAATAATAATGAATAGTCGGAAAAAGAAAATTCTCTTCAGGAACATTATAAAATTATATTCATTAATTTTAACAAGGAAAAAATATCAAAATTACCCACAAAAGATTTGGACGCTAATAAAACTACACATGAAAAAAAGAAACGAGTTTTCTACCCATAAAAAATGGATTTTGTATGAGAAATTATCCAAAACGCTATAAAAAATTATTCAAAATCAATGCCTCGCTAATAATGTTTGGGTAGCTTTGTCATACAAAATTTATCTTTCGTGAATATAAAACTCGTTTATTTCTTTAATAGATAGTTTTTATCAGCGTTTAAATCTTTTGTGGGGAGTTTTGATATTTTTTTACTTTTAACAATATCCCACATATGTGAAGTTATTATTAATCTATCACAAAAATTTATTTTTCTATTTTTACATGATTGCTTATTAAATATAAAATACTATGTTGTATTAAAACAAAGTAAAACAAATGTGATTGAAAGAAACCTAAGGACTTAAATTTATTATTATTAATTTTATTGACGCATTTACTCTAAAATCTACATATAAGTTACTTTCACTTAATATGATATGATTTTATTGTAATGCATTATTTTAAAATTTATAATTAAATAAAAACCTCCTCTTGAAAGGAATTGGGTTTAAAATTCAAATTTTTAACTATACCACTTTTAGTTAATATTTTTAATGTCACAAGTGACATTATATTTTAAAGAAATGTTTAAGGGGTAAATGGTCAAATTAATCCCTAAAAGATGAGTCGATAATCAAATTCGTCCTTGAAAGATTTTATCAATCAAATTAGTCCCTAAAAGATTTAAAATTTAATCATATTCGTCATTTTATCATTCTATTAACAACTTTTATTAACAATTGCCACATGAAACGTTAATAACACTCTGAAAATAATGCAAGCTTGATTATAAGAATTGTTTAGGCAAATACGATGCCCTTTTGTGTGAATAATGAGGATAATTATTCAACTTTTACATTTATCGGTTATAACATAAAATGACGTTATTTTTTCCCAAACAATTCTTATGAATCAACACAATGTCGTTTTTAGGGCGCTAATATGTCACTTAACGTTTTATGTGGACAATCATTAACAAAAATTGTAAATGAAGTGATAGAAGGACGAATTTGATTAATTTTTAAATCTTTTAAGGACTAATTTGGTTGATAAAATCTTTCAGGGACGAATATGACTATCGGCCTATCTTTCGGGGACTAATTTAACCATTTTAGAACATTCCAAAGTTTTCTTATTTAAGTGTTTATTAACTATTTTTTAAATAAAAAATTAAATATTATATATATGAATTTATATATATTAAATTAAATATAGTAATATTTTTATATTATTGTCTCGCTAACATTGTTCATATTTATTTTAATACAAAATAATATTCAATATAACATGTTAGAGTAATCTTTTATTCTCGGTATATTATGAAAAGTCTTTGTTCAATTATATTACGAAATGACAATAATGAAAAACATTATATATATATATATATATATATATATATCTTAAACCAACTACTAGCTAATACATGAATAAAAATTGTTCCGGATGTTGGCTCACATGACGCAAGTCCACAACTGACCTCCCTTACGTCGATCCAAAGCCGTCAGATGGCTCAGATCCTCTTCGAATCCAAAAAGGGCCCGTAGCACTAATCATCGGATCCACACGAGATAAGATCATATCTGCATCAATCTCATACGAATTTGCTCCTAAATAATAGGAACCACCACGGGTATATAAAGAGGAGATCAGCTCTCCTCCAGGTACGTCTTCTAAACCCTACCCAATTATTGTGCACTCAGAGGCTCCCAAATCCTTATTTGGCGATCCTTCCTTTGCACGCTACCATTCACTCATATCAACTCATAGCCTTCTTTCTTGGTATCTCCGGTTACTCCGGAAGTTCCAAACCCCTTGAAGGTACATTCTGTACATTGGCACCGTTTGTGGGGACTTCCTAACAAACCAACGTTGGTGAACCAAGACGAAGAAGGAGTTCTTTACACTGACCATTCTGGCGACGTACAACGTTGGAATCAACAACAAGAATAGCAACAAGCTGACCTAGACCTCAACGCGACGGCCAACGGCAGCCAGAATGCTGAGACGGGTGGGACCTAGAACGGTCAACCCAAGCAGCCCGGCGATAACTCCGGAGTCCGGAAAAGCTCAAGCGCCTTCGACAGGTTAGGTCAGGCAGGACCTGATCCCAACCCTTTCGGTGGGATCGATTTTGATGAATCTCGCATCACTCAAGAACTGAGACATCGCATGCAGGCGATGGAGCTTGAAGTCAAGGAACTTCGAAAGGAGAACGTGGAACTCAAAAATGCCACCAACGACTTTAGGACACGACAACGGTCACCAACTTGGCGTCGCTCGCGCTCCAAGTCACGTACTCCACCTCGGAGACGTCAATGTAGCCCACCCTGGCGGAGACGTCAACAGAGTAACTCGGAGGACCGAGATTCATCCTCGGATGATTCTCGCGAAGCGAGACGAAGAGTCTTTCGTCGCTACAAAAGGATTAGAAACCGGGAGGGAACACCCCCCCGTCGACGGACACACTCCGTTCTCAAGTCGGATCCTCAAGGTTCAACTCCCTAAAGGCTTTGTCAAACCAACAGACATGAAGTATGACAGATCAACTGATCCCTACGTCCACCTTAATGATTTTGAACATCGGATGATCTACGACGGAGCCATAGACGAAGTCAAGTGCCGAGCCTTTCCGGTGGCCTTGACCGGATTAGCTGCCCAATAGTTCACGTCGTTACCGGCAGGTTCTATCTCCACCTATTCCGAAATAAGAGAACTGTTCCTCAACGAGTTCACAACAAGCATCGACAACAACAAACACCCGATTAATCTCCTTGATGTGGTCCAAAAGCCTAACGAGACCACAAGGAAATACATCAAGAGGTTTAACGCCGAGTGCAAAACCATTGATGGACTCATTGATGGAGTAGCAAGCTTATGCCTAACTAACGGCCTTGCTAATAACGACTTTAGGAAGCAGCTGACTACCAAGCCCGTATGGACACAAAAGGAGATGCAAGCAAAGGCAAATGAGTTCATCCACCATGAGGAGGTCAACCGAGTAGTGGTGGCTACAAAAAATCAACAAGCCCAAATGACTTCCCGAGGTAACGCCTCAACAGCGCATCCAAGGGACAACAAACAGGATCAAGGACATAGGGGAAACCCTATGTTCGCAAAGCAAAAGTATGACCATTACATGCCATTGATAGCCTCGATCGCAGAGGTGTATCAACAAATCTCTGCTAAAGGCATCCTACCTCGGGCCAGACCCTTGTGAGGAAGGACCCAAAATGCCAAAAACAAGACCTTGTTTTGTGATTACCACCAGGGTTACGGACACAACACGCAGGACTGTTATGACCTGAAGGATGCCATCGAGCAGGCCATCAGAGAAGGAAAGCTGAATGAATTCATCCAAATCATTCGTGAACCCCGGAATGCCGGACGAGAACGGTCGGAGGGACCAGAAACTCGGAACCCCCGGAACCTCAGGGACACCGATGAAACGATACCCATAGTTCTTGTGATTACCGGAGCCAACCACACGGAGAAATCCAAGTCTGCCCACAAGAAGGATCTCAAAATCCTGGCAACTGTACGGAGTGCTCCACCACAGCTCCCGGCGATCACATTCAACAACAAAGACTTTGAACACGGAATGGCTGATTCCGACGCACCAATGGTGATCTCGGCTGGCGTCGGACCAGGAATAGTCCGAAGAATCTTGATTGATACGGGCGCAGACTCCAACATCATGTTCCGATATGCCTTTGATGTGTTAGGATTTAAGAACCACAATCTGAAGACACATCAACCGGGAGTTATGGGGCTTGGCGACCACTCATTAAACCAGATGGAAGCATAGAGCTCCCGATTTCCGTAGGAACCGAAAACTCCCGAAGGACGGTGAAGGCTGAATTCGTAGTACTAAAAGACTCGATAGCCTATAACATCATCTTGGGCAGAAAGACGATTAATGACTTCTCTGCAGTCGTGTTCACTATGTTCCTAGTAACGAAGTATGAAACAGACTCCGGTGACTTCAGAACCCTTTACGGAGATCGGGTGATGGCCGAAAAATGCAACCACAACAACTTGGCTCTTCGATCCAAATCCCGAGATGCCTCCAGTGTCTACCTAGTTGATCTCGACGCTAGGATAGAAGTGCAACCTCGGCCGAAACCAGACGGAGATCTGGAAAAGATACATATCGGAGACTCCTTAGAACGCCACACGTTCTTAAATCGAAACCTACGCTACGAACTTAAGCAAGAGCTTTCGGAGTTCCTCAAAAGGAACGAATATCTCTTTGCCTTCACCCTAGCCGACATGCCGGGAATTGACCCATCGGTCATGTCGCACTCCCTTGCCATCGACCCTAATCACCGCCCTGTTGCTCAACGCAAGAGGCGCATGTCGGATGAAAGGGCCGAGGAAGTCAAGAAATAAACCAAGGCGCTTCTTGAAGCATGATTCATCCGAGAGTTACTTTACTCCACTTGGTTGGTGAACGTAGTCTTGGTCAAAAAGGCTAACGGGAAGTGGCGAATGTGTGTCGATTACTCCGACCTAAACAAAGCCTGCTCGAAGGACGCCTTCTCGTTACCCAATATCGACGGACTGGTAGATGCCTCTTCCGGCTACCAATACCTCTCTTTCATGGATGCTTACTTGGGGTACAACCAAATCCCAATGCATAAACCTGATGAAGAAAAAATGGTGTTTATCACTCCGGACAAAACTTACTGTTATACGGCTATGCCTTTTGGACTGAAAAACGCCGGAGTGACGTATCAACGTCTAGTAACGAAAATCTTCAGAGACCTCAGCGGTCGGAAGATCGAGGTTTACGTAGACGACATGTTGGTCAAAACGGAAAACCCAAGCAATCTTATTTCCGACCTCCAAGAAGTCTTCGAATCCCTCCGACGTTACAAAATGCGTTTGAATCCCTTAAAGTGTGCCTTTGGAATGGAAGCAGGAAAATTCCTAGGGTTCATGATAACCCAAAGAGGAGTTGAAGTCAATCCAGAGAAGTGCGAGGCAATCCTTCAGCTCCCCAGCCCAACCAACCTAAAAGAGGTCCAACGGTTGAACGACAAGCTAACAGCGTTATCCCGTTTTCTCAGAGCATCAGCAAAGAACGCCCTACCCTTCTTCAAGTTGATGAGGAATTCAAATGGACCCAAGAATGTGAAGAGGCCTTTCTCAAGTTTAAATCCATATTGCCGGAGCCTCCAGTCCTCTCGAAGTCGGTAAATGGTGAACCCCTATATATTTATTTGTCCATTACGGACGAGTCCATTGCAGCAGCACTAGTAAGGGAAGACGAGTCAGGTGTCCAAATGCCAGTCTACTTCATCAGCCGAGTCCTCTATGAAGCTGAACTCAGATATACAAAAATCAAAAAATTGGCATACACACTCCTTGTCTCGGCAAGACAACTTAGCCAATACTTCCAAAGTCACACCATTGTCGTCAGAACCGATCAAGATATCCGAAGCATACTCCAGAAGCCAGACTTGGCAGGACGGATTCTAGTATGGGTCGTTGAATTATCACAATTCGACATTCAATTCCAACCCAGGACGGCTATCAAGGCACAAGCAATGTCCGACCTCCTGGCAGAGATGATAATCCTAGACACAGATACAAGCCAGGATATCGGGTGGAAGTTACATGTAGACGGCTCGTCCACAATAACCTCGGGCGGTGCCGGGGTTATCCTAAAAGCTCCAACGGAGTCATGTTCGAACAATCAATCCGATATGACTTTCCCATCTCAAATAACCAAGTTGAGTATGAAGCCCTGTTAGCCGGATTAACCATAGCTCAGGAAGTGGGAGCTCGAACCCTGGAAGTTTGCACTGATTCTCAAGTGGTGAGTTCCCAGATAAACGGCACCTATCAAGCTAAGGACTCACTCCTTCAAAGATACCTAGCAAAGGTCAAGACGATGATGGAGATGTTTGGCAAGGTGGTAATAACCCACGTTCCCAGAGAACGGAATGCAAGGGCCGACCTCTTGTCCAAACTCGCCAGCATGAAGCTGGGATCGGTAAATTGTTCCCTCATCCAAGGGACGATCAAAGAACCATCGATATCTCTGTCGGAGATAAACTGCCTCCCGATATCCGAAGCAACAACATGGATGACCCCGATCCTGAGCTACCTTGAGGAAGGAACCCTTCCCGGCGATCCTAAAGAGGCGAAAAGAATCAGAAGAGAAGTTGCCAAATTCGCCATGATCTCGGGAAAATTGTACAAAAAAGGTATAGATCTGCCACTCCTAAAATGCCTTAACCCGTCTCAAGCTGACTACACTTTACAGGAGGTTCATGAGGGATTCTGCGGCCACCACATCAGTGGAAAGTCCTTAGCTCGGAAACTCATTCGAGCTAGATACTATTGGCCAAATATGATGAAGGATGCAGTGGAATTCGTCCGGACATGTGAAAAATGCCAACTCCATGCAGACTTCCACCAAGCACCCCAGAAATGATGACGCCAATCTCGGTAGATCAGCCCTTCGACACGTGGGGAATCGACCTTGTCGGACCTTTCTCACTAGCTCCCGGCCAATTAAAGTACCTTATTATCGGCATCGACTACTACACCAAGTGGATCGAAGCAGAACCCCTGGCCACCATTACGGCAGTAAAGTGCTTGAAATTTGTGTGGAAACAAATCATCACCCGATTTGAAATTCCCTCAATCCTAATCACAGATAATGGGACCCAATTCGCGGACAAGAAATTTAAGGAATCAGCTGAGGAATTTGGGATCAACCAACGCTTTTGCTCGGTTGAACATCCCTAGGCAAACGGTCAAGTCGAGTCAGCAAATAAAATCCTTGTAAAAGGTCTGAAGAAATGACTCGACGATGCCAAAGATCTTTGGGTTGAAGAACTTGCATCCGTCCATTGGTCCTATCGAATGACCCCCAATCTTCAATAGCAGAAACGCCTTTCCGGGTAACCTATGGGGTCGAAGCCATCATTCCAGTTGAAATCGGTGAACCCAGCCCACGGATACTCCTCGGCACAGAGGACGTCATGGCAGATCGTAACCTAATTGACAAGGTCCAATCCGAGGCTCACCTAACAGATGAGTGTCAGATACAACAAAGGAACCATCAAAAGGCACTTCAAAGTCGGAGACCTGGTCCTGCAACGGAACAATATCGGGCCACCAACGCCGAGAGAAGGCAAGTTAACCCCGAATTGGGAAGGACCCTATCCCGTGACCACGGACCTCGGCAAAGGGGCGTATAACCTAGAGCGACTCAACGTAGGCGAACTTCCAAGAAGCTGGAACGCAACCAACCTCCGGCGGTTCTTCTCTTAAAATTCCCTTGCCTTTCTTTTATGTTATTTTTCGGCTAAGTATGGCTATAGGATAGTTGTAATCTTTTAATTCACTTGTATTTTCCTTTTAACTTAGTCAATCGGGTACTCTTTTCCCTATCCGAGGTATCCTACTCCGGGAGGTCGGAAGGTTTTAACGAGGCCCAAAAGAGTTCAATAAAGTTTATTTATTTTTATATACAGCATCGGCTACAATCCAAATTTATCCGGCCAAAACCAAACGTCATCGTTTATTCATTTTACCTTTCTTACTTATAACGTCGGAAAAAAGAAAAACTAAGTCTCAGAATGCCGGAACCGATCACTCCGCATCCAAAATAACTTAGAAAGATTTGAAAGTTCTATTCCCATTCAAAGTCTTAAACGCCTTATCCTTATCAAAGGAAAAAAAGAGAAAGGCAAAAACGACAAAAGACGGAAAGACGGAATATGTTAAACGGAAAAAAGTAAAGCTAAATGGCAGTTGCAAAACTTAGCAAAAAATATAATTCATTAAAATTCAAAATGGGGATCCGACACGGCCAAAGCACGGGACGTCGGAACCCCAAGAAACGGTGTCCATACACTTAGCAAAATATTTTTTTAATTAAGAGAATCCGACCCGGTTAAACGCGGCACGACAGATTCTTAGCTAAAAGTTCACTTAGCCAAAACGGCAGAACATATTTTAAAGTTATAAAATGAGGACCTGACCCAGACAAAGTACGGCACGATGGATCCTCACCAAAGTAACTACAAAACAAAAAATAAAGTGTCTTGTACAAAGGGAGAAAGGAAACCTAGGCTTCCGGAGGTGGATCCACGATCTGCCCATCCACAACCTCCTTCCACGCTCCTAAGAGAGAGACGTCAAAATTCGGAGCCAACAGAAGAATCTGCTCCTTCAAGGCATCCTCAGTGGCCTTCACGGAGTCCTCGGCCAGCTTGGCCAACTCCTGACGAGCTTGCTCCGTCGCAGCCAAAGAAGCTTCCGCCTTGTCGGCCCGAGATTTCTCCTCTGAAGACTTCTTCTTAGCAGACTCAAGATCCGCCAAGAGGCCGACCTCCCGATCCCTCAGACGTTGAAGCTCGGTGACCTTCTCCTTTGCATCGGCCAAAGAAGCCTCCAAGTCTTTCTCCGCCTGGGACTTAGCCTTTTCGGCCTCCTCCTTCGCCTTCTCAATGTCCGCCTTCTGCTGAGATAACAGCTTTAACTCCCCGGTCAACCTAACACACCGGTTTCCCCATTGGTTGGCAACGGTCAGCCTTGGCTCAATAGACTTCATTATCGTCGCCGAACGAAGCATGGCCCATTCCACCCAACGGAGGCTTTCCATCGGATCGTAATCCCATAAGGCCTCCCGAGCTCGGGGACCTAGAATATTGGACTCAATGTACGCCGAAGCGTCGAAGGACCGATCCATAGAGCAAAAGTCCCGCTGCGACCCTTCGGAGATCCTAGGCCTTTTTTGAGCAGAAGCTGCCTCCCCAGATCCCCTCTTTCCCAATGGAGACGGCGGAGGAGGAACCTCAACCTGCTGCTCTGGCATCTCCTTCCGAATAGGAGAGGAAACCTCCAAACGGTTCTCGGTTCCACCCCCGACGTTAGAGGAACTACCACCCTCAGGAACGGAGGATGAAGTCTGGCCGCCAGAAAGGCTAAGGATAACCAGACCCTGAGGATTGGCTGCCATAGCTCGGCGGAGGTTGGCCAACGTCTTGTTCTTCCCGGCCATTTTCACTGAAAGAGGAGAAGAAATAATCAAGTGAGAAAACAAAATAGAAACTAACAAAAAGTAACCTACTGAGGTAAAGCTATACCAATAGTTGCCCTGGCACGTTCTGGGTTACCCAAAATGGCCTTAGGTTTCAAATTTCGCTTGGAAAACAGCCATAGAAGAACATCGGCTGTATCCCGATACTCCTCGTTTAGTTTTTTATATGACGCCGGGATGTAATTTACCCCGGCATCTTTGCTCCAGTAGGATGAGAACCGACCCGCATCCCTCTCCAGAGTCAGCCAGAAGGGCGGATGGTCCCCCACTGGGAAAACCTTAAAATATTCTCCCTTGAAGTCGTGAAACGACTCCTCGTACAGGCCGAAGATCCTCCGACCTTTCCCAGGACGAACCGACATATATCCCTTCTTGGCCTTCCCATCGGCGTTCGGGGAGAAGACCGTTAAAAGAAACAAGAATACCTCAGGATCCTGAGGGAGCTCAAGGAATTGCGTCACCAATTCGAAACACCGAATCGCTGACCAGACATTCGGATGGAATTGAGACGGAGCAACAAAACAACGCTGATGCAACCGTTGTTGGAAGGGAGTAAAGGGTATTCGGACCCCGAATTCAGTGAACATAACATCGTTCATCCACAACCAGTGAGGGACGCAAGGATGTTCCAGATTCAGACCACATACCCTCTCTCCACGACGAGGAAATTCAACCCGATAGTGTCCTTCTTCCTCGCTACCACCACAGATTACTCCAAAGCTCTTTAGCTCTGTCAGATACTCCTCCGTCATGGTTGACGGACTCACCCAGGACATCCCGATTAACCCAGTTGTACAACGGGTCTAGCTCATGAGGCAGTTGAGCCGCGTCAACCTCACGAACTACCCCACCATCTCTTTGAGGCTCTGCCATTTGACCTGCTCAAGGGAAAAAGGAAGATGGACACATCAAAATTTGAAAAAAAGCGGAGAAGAACAGTCACTATGCAAATGCACTTAAAACTTCAACTCCCTCCCAGAAGTCAAATGGCAGAACCAAAGGAACAAAAGAAAAAGCATAACTAAGAAAGAGCTAAGAAGGAAATGAAGGCTTACCAAGTTTTGTTGCAAAAACAGGACCTCCTTCAAGATGCAAACAACACACGAAAGCAAAAGTGGGCAGTGCAAGAAGATGAAGAAGTTTCGAAAGTGAAAAGGAGAAGAAATCAACTTCTCCCTCCTGCTATCCCCTTTTATAAAAACAAGGAAAAGATTGAAATGCCCCCACATCAAAGAAGTTAATGAGGGACAAAAGGGAAATTCCAACAAAAACATAACTCCCATCATTAAGGCGCGATAAATGAGGGGACGCACAACCCTCTCTCTCCCACGATCTCGAAAAGGCAAAAAGGCGTCAGAGGTCAAATCAAACTTCATGCTCCATAAGCTTCTGCGAAATGACATTACGACCAACAAATTCAAAAAAGGAACGATGAGTAACCGAACTTCGGAACATCGTCACACACAAACAGAAACCTTTAACCACGGAATTAACAAACCTCGAAGAGATCAGATTCTCCGACCTTCCGAGCTCAGGGGCAACTGTCCCGGATGTTGGGCTCGCATGGAATGGAGTGAAGAACATCAGGATAGGTGTCCTGGATTAATCAGAATCAAACTTTTAGCGCACCTTTCTCAAATTAATACTTTCGAACATTCACCCTAGCCCCGTTACAAGCCCAGAAAGACCTTTATGATGATTATACAGGTATACACAGCAGCATTGATTGACGAGATGAAAGGCAAGTCGAGAAAAGCAGGAATTGGATGGGAACTGAGAGCCTTTCTGACCCGATACACTGAGTGCTGAGCGTAAACACGACCGGGTGAGGTTCTTATTCCTTGATTATGTGATTGGCAAAACCTTTATGCTGTGTGAAATCGATTATATCTTTCTATGAGCTTAAACTCTTTGGTGGGGTTAGCATTTGCTGCATGCTCTTTGCCCGTTCTCTTGCACATGTTTGTTTAATTCATCTATTTTGTAATTTCATTCATGGTAGTTCCTCCATAATAGACTTCAATGTTTGATCTTAAGAATTATAGGCTTATTTATTCACCCTTTTGATTGATTTATTTGGGCATGAGGACATGCCAATGTTTAAGTGTGGGGATGTGATGAAACCTGTTCCGATGGGTAATTTCATAGCATTAATTGACTAATTATCACCCTTTCACCACTTAAATACTAGCAAAATAGGCTTGTTTGCGTTTAGTTGCTCCTTAGGGCTTATATTATGAAAACATGCATTTTTGGCCATAATTCGTTATATATTCATTTACTTACTTAATTTCCATTCCATTCGATGCCTTGATGTGTTTGTCCAAGTGTTTCAGGCTTAGATAGGTTAGAATCGGATTGGAAGTGGCCAAGAGATGCAAAAGGAGCAAGAATGAAACGATGTGAAAGGGAGCTATTGTCATCAGATTGGAGCAAACTTGGACTCTTTGGAAATATGAATTCAATACCTACAACTCTCATGTTGAACACTTTGCCTAGTTCTAAGTGACTCTATGAGAAATTCGCATCCAAAGATCAGTGCACAGAAATTTCCTAATGCTGTCAATCTTGACCTCTTGTCACTAATTTAGGCATAACTTGAGCTATAGATGTCCAAATGACTTGGTTCTAATGCTGTTGGATAGCTAACATCCAGAGCTTCACAACGATATATAATAGTCCTATATGCGTACGCATATGGACTCGATGCGTACGCATCTAAATCAGGAGTGGCGCGCACTACACGTTTCGTCGCCTATGCGTACGCATCTGTTTCCTATGGGTACGCATCTGAGCGTGCACAGCAAGCAAAATGAAGGCCAAAAAGAGAAATTTAACCCAAATGGAGGCCTAAAAATAGAGGGCATGCTACCCCATTCTCCACACACCTTCTTGAGCCCCATTTTGGGGGTTCTAAAGGCTTGAGAGTTTTTGGGGGAGTTTATGTTCTCCCATGTTCTCTCTTAGTTGAATAATTTTATTTCTTAGGATTTCCGTTTTCTTGTAGCCACACTAGCCAAACATTTTATTACTTTTATTTACTATTATTCTGTCAAACTTCTATTTTAATCAATTTACTTTATTTTTATTCTGTCTGCTTACTTTCTTGCAAAACCGCGTTTTTACATATTGTTATGCTGCCTGTTTATTTTCCTGTTTTTATAATTCCCGTTAGTAGCGAGTAGAGTCCCATAGTTTCTCGACTATGAGGTAAAATGTGGAAATGACCGGAGCTGCAAGTCCCCATAAAGATCATGTTAGAGGAACGGGTCAAACCCGTAAAGCTATATGCCCTACACCCCTGCTAGCATAGTGGCAGTTCCAAGATCGTACGAGGTTCGCCACGGCAGCATGGCACAAGTGCTTGGTAACTTGGTGACAGCAGGTCTGACCCGATGACAGCGGGGATCCTATAGAGTTTGTCAGCTCTGGGCATAAATCAGAGGCTCCATATTTCGCTAACGCGCAAGAGGTCCTGGTGACAACAGGATTGTACCGGTGACAGCGGGTTACTCTTGGGAGCCGGGAGCTGAAACACGAACTCCAAGCAACACCTGCTTCATATGTGAGTTGAACCCGGAACAGTGGGTTCGTTTGCCGCACAGCTAGTTGGTATCGGATATAGCAGAGGTTCCTCTTAAGGGGTGTCTAATCGATCTAGGACACAGCAGCAATGACAGTGATGCACCGTATTTCAACTCATGGCCGGGACACTCCTTTTATTATCAGCTTATTTACTGCCTTTTAACTGCTTATTTACTGCTTTCAACCTACGAACTACTTTCAACCAATCTCAACTGCAACCAACCCCAATCAAAAATAGACTTTCCCTTTCGCTTCCTGAGCAGAACGACCCGAGTCCTACTCGGTATTTTGGTTGCACCCTGTGATACCTCTTTCAAAACGTCCCGACGTCGTCCGCAAGGGATAAGGGGTTTTCTAAACTAATACGACGAAAGTCCCCGCCCCGAGGAATATTTGTTTATTTTTTACTGATTGTAAATAGTCTTTTCGTTAAAAAAAAAAGATTTTCGTTTTTAGTTTTCTTTATTGTTTTATCTGTGCTAGACATTTTCTGAGTGAATCAGGGAATGTCACTATCATCAAAATTCACCAACAGCTCAAGTAAGCAAGTGATGGAGTCATATTACTCGTGCAATCAAAGATATGCTCCATTGAATCCTACACCATACCAACCCCATGATCTCCGATACGACGCATACCAATCCTATGGATTTGGTGATGCATATTATGGATATGAAGATCCTTCACCACCGTACCCGCCTTCTCAAAAGGGAATCGAAGAAGTAATTCAGCTATTGTCTCAAGAAAGGAAAAAGATTCGGGAAATCCTAGAACAAATCGCCAATCAAGTAGATACCTTATGCTCGATTGTAATCTAATGGAAGACCCAATCTGCAATTAACAACTCCTCAAGCACCTCCCAACCTTTAAACTCCGAAGACCGCCCCTCTAAATCACTGCCAAATCCAAGGGGATGCATTCCTACTTTGTCTCGATGCAAAGGAAGAAAGGGCACACTTTCTCAACCACGGTCCAATCAATGGAGAAGCATTCCTACTCTATACATCCATCAAGAAAGAATGAAGGACTCATTGCTTTCTTAACCACTATCAAATCAATGGAGAAGCATTCT
>JASCZI010181264.1:215315-226858 GCA_036250425.1 Stylosanthes scabra | reverse complement strand
TTTATATATATATATATATATATATATATATATATATATATATATATATATATAATAAAGGGTTCCCAATTGGTTTAGAAAGAAAGAAGGAAAGAAATTAAAGGAGTTGGCGAAGGAGAATAAGAGACATTAAAAGAAAAAGGGTTAAGTGGGGCCATGTGCCACCACATGCTAAGCCTCTTTTTATTTTTTCTTCCTTTTTCTTTCAATTATTACAATCATGGTTTTAAATTACAGTCTCATCACACATCCAAGCAATTTCACCAACCAAGTTCAAGTACGCATTCCTAACCCATTATCATGAAAAGAGCGTGAAAATATGCATGCTTCCTCTTCCATGTTTCTTCAACTTCTCCTTATCTTCCTCCTCTCCCTCTTTCTCCTCCTCCTTCTTCCTCATACTACTTTGCCGCCGTAACCGCCGCCTCAATAGTGGTCCTTGTTGTCGCTGTCATCGTCGTTGTTGTTGTCGCTATTCCCACCATTGTCGTAATTTTCTTCTTCCTTCTCTTCTATTTTATTCTCTTCTTCTTCCTCCTCCTCCTCCTCCTCCTCATCATCATCATCATCATCATCCTCATCCTCTATTACATTGTTGTTGTTATTGTTGTTTTTGTTGATGATGTTCTTTTTCTGTTCATCGGTGTGTTGTAGATCTTCATGAAAACAGAAACGAATTTTGATAAAAAATAGAAACAGATTTTCATGAAAAAGCATAAACAAATTTTCATAAAAACAGAAACAGATTTTGATGAAAAACAGAAACCAAGGTTCTGAAAATCGAACGGGTCATCGAACTACTCAAACTATTGGTTCAGTGGTCCAACCGGTCCAACCAGAGTTCAACTAGAAAAATCATTTTATAATAAAGTTATAAAAAAAATAAAAATCAGTACACAAATTTTTAAATATACTAAGAATATCGGTGTTCTAGAACTTTTAATCGTTAATCTTAATTTATATATATATATATATATATATATATAAATATATGAACTAACATCAACTACTAAAAATAGTAGAACACCAATATTCTTGATATATTTGACATTGTTTCTATGTTATATATTCATCCATCATCAATTTAGACATTTATATCTATTTAACTTTTTAGTTTACTATAAAAAGTTATTTATTAATACAATGACAAATTCTTTAAAAAAAATATTTATGAACAAATAATAAATAAACTTTATAATATATTTTTTGCCAAGTTAGAAATCAAACTTTCAATTTATTAATAATTTTTTATCAGATTGACTAAAAGATTTTTGTTTTTTTATACCATGGGCAGATATTGAAAAAAATCAACCCACCCAGCCCAAATAAGTAAATCTAATACCCTATACGAAAAGCAAAAAATCAAACCTAATACCCCTTCCCACTCTATTAAAAGATTTTGTTTTTGGACCTCGGTAGACTCATAAAAGAATCAAGCCCACCCAACCCAAATAAGTAAACCTAATACCCCTATTCCAAAAAAAAATTAAATAAATAAAGACACACTAAACCTAATAACCCTTCCTACTTAACACTAGACTCTAAAAATAGACTCAACTACCAATCTAATACTCCTCATTTCTATTCCTAAGCAGCCATTTCTAATTCTTTCTTATTATTTTCTATTAGACATCATTCTATTTCCATTACAAATATTACAACAATTTTAAACATAGTACAGGGATGAATTGGCGTTGGAGCAGTGTCGGCAGGGACAAAACCGTGATGGTTGAGCAACGGGGCGTTGAACTCCATGATGGCGAATGACGACGGTTAGGGCTAAAAGGTTAAGTAAGTCCTCTGATTCACTAGGTTTGAGAATTGAGAAGTGGGGGTTAAGATTTCCAGGAGATTTGGGAGACAAGAGTGATTGGGGGCTCTGTTTCGAATATTTTTCCCCCTCGAGATGAAACGACGTCGTCAAGCTTTCTCTCCAAAAACCGGTCAGGTTTGGGTCCGGTTCTCGACCGATTCGCCAATATTTTAGGGGTTTGATCATTTCCGATTTTTTATGCTAGGCCGACCCAAAGGGACTATCGATTCATAGTCCGCCCGGTTCAATCGGCCGGTCCGGTCCAATTTTCATAACCTTGACACAAACGAATTTTGATGAAAAGTAGAAACAAATTTTCATGAAAAACTAAATTGGATTATCATGAAAACAAAAACGGATTTTGAAGAAAAACAAAAATGGATTTTGGTGAAAAATATAAACGAATTTTCATGAAAAACTGAATTGGATTTTCATGAAAACAGAAACAAATTTTCATGAAAAATAGAAACAGATTTGCATGAAAAACTGAATAGGATTTTTACGAAAACAGAAAAATAGAACCTGATTTTTTTTTTTTAAAAAAAAAGAACTGGATTTTCTTACGAAAAAGAATTGAAGAAGAATAATAATGAGAAGGAGGAAGAAGAAGAAGAAACTACAGAAATGTAATATGAAAAGTGTGTGGAGATTTTAAACTTAGTTGGACTTAATTGTTAAAAATGTTTGGTTGTCTGTAACTAGTTTTTAAATATCGGACCGAAATAGCTTATTCAACTGTATTAATGAGGAACCTGTCACCTTTGTTCCAACATAAAACTTGTAAGTAGAGAATCAGTGAAAAACTGAAAAATTGGTTAAACAACCAATTAATCGGTCGAACCAGTTTAATTTCTTTTACGGTGAATCGATTTAAAATAATAAACTACATGCAAAAAATAATTTTTTTAAAACATTATATATTTTTTATATCAATATATTAGTTTATTATATTAGGTTCAATTTCGCTGAAATTCACTAAAATCTTTAAACCTTTGAACTAACAGCGCTCGTCGGTTTAGCTTTTAAAACTTTGGGTGCCACTAAATTGAGTCAATTGAAATACCAAGCATCCGTTTGAGATATAAGTGCGTTTTAGAGACCAATTTAAGAATTAATTAACTCGAAACATGTTCCTACTAATAATAAGTTTGTACTGAACACACAGAGAAAGAATCTCATCCTGTTATATTACTGATGATTTGAAACTTGGAAGACGCATATATGAGGTGCCACTACATGCTTAGATGCCTCTAATATTTTCATACATAATGCCAATTTTCCATTCTATGACTTCCGGTAGTGGTCCAGTTCAAAGACTCATCTACTCCGTCTCTTTCTCTTGACATTAATGCATCTACACGTAACTAATTATTAATTACATGCATATATAGAAATGCAAATAGGTATTTTGTTTTACAATAATTCTAGACGTAAATTATTCTTTTCCACCAAGTCCAACCAAGTTGTACACGCCTGCACTATACGAACAGAAATGTATATGTACAACGAACATATTTTTATAGTTGACATGAACAAGTTTTAAAACTTGTTCGTTTGCTTTTAAATTTTCTGTTTGTTCTAGTAGTAATATTTTATTCGTGTGTGTAGAATGGAAGTGGGTAAAATTCACTTAATTTGACTTGATTGGAGAAAAAATTGTGTGACTGTTTATTTTATGCACATAGTCTCTAACACTATACTAATTATTAGAATGTAGCTCTCACACATCCCATGTATGTGGTCCAGATCAAAATTTTTCATAATTTGAAGTTTTATTGGTAATGAATCATCATTATTCATCAATAAAAACAAAACATACAATAGCTCAAATATATTACACTATCCATATAAATTGGTGGACAATAATTACTACTAATTATTAGAATGTAGCTCTCAGTCTCTCACACATCCCATGTATGTGGTCCAGATCTAAATTTTTATTAGGGGCGAAACATTCCACGTAATTTTAAATTTTATTGGTAATGAATCATCATTATTCATCAATAAAAACAAAATATACAATAGCTTAAATATATTATATATTAGCTAGACAATCCGTATAAATTGTTGAACAATAATTAAATTCTTAATTATTTTTTTCTATAGAAAGATTGATAGGAACAACTGAAAAGGAAATTGTATTATTAAGGACTTATGGTATCCTTTCTTAAATGATGATGAAATATTATATTCATGAATTTCAAACCTTGATCAAACATTTGCATACGTAACTCATCTATAATCACCATTAAATGCATTGACTGCTAAATATGTTGGTTCGAAAGACTTTCTCAATATATATTACTAATTATTAACGCAAGAAATTATATGAAAATAATAAACTTAAAAGATGAAGATAGTACTATTATTATGTTTTTTTTTTTGTTTGTTTGAATAATTATAATAGTTTATATACAAATTGTGTTAACAAACTCTAAAAAATTGATGTGTCTTCGTATTTGGTGTCATATCGTATATTCATGTACTTCATTCATAGTTGGTACATTTGTGATTATTTACCCTCTTCTCACATATATAATCTTTTTGGGGTAATCAGTTCTTATATTCCTTTTCTAACTAACTCTTCACTCTGTTTCATTTCTACCCACTTTGTTTCAGAGCAGAACTCTATTTCAACTTTTGTAATATGGCGGGAGAAAACACAAAGCAGTTAGAGAAATCAGTTATAACAAGTGATTCCAGTTATAACAGAAAAGCCGAAGGGAAAGCCTTCGAAGATTCCAAACTCGGCGTTAGAGGCCTTGTAGAATGCGGTGTGACCAAAATCCCACGCATGTTCCACTCCGGCAAGTTGGACGCCAAAGAATATCTAGCAAGTTCCTATGATTCCCGTGTTCCAATCATAGACTTGAGAGACATAAAGAGTCACCCAAGTTTCCGTGGCAAAGTGATTGAAAATATTCGAAGTGCATGCCATGAGTGGGGGATTTTTCAGGTGATTAATCATGAAATACCAGTTTGTGTGTTGGATGGTATGATTGATGGGGTTCGTCGGTTTCATGAGCAAGATGGTGTAGTAAGGAAAGAGTTTTATTGTAGGGATCTTGAAAAGAAGAAAGTTTTGTATCATTCAAGTGTTAGAGCAAATACTGAGCAGGGTGCTAATTGGAGAGATACTCTTACTATGTTGGTTGCTCCTGATCCACCCAAACCAGAAGAAATTCCACAAATATGCAGGTAATAGAAATCATTATTATTATTATTATTATTATTATTATTATTATTATTAGTTTGATTCAAATTCAAGCTCAAGTGTTCATAACACCAGAAAAAAGAAAAAAAAAAAAGAAGCTCAAGTGTTCATTAGATATTATAAGTTAATTTTTAAGTAATTAGAAAAAAATTACCCTTTACATTATCAAATGTCAATACACACTCTCCCATTTTATAAAATTATTAGTAGGTAAAACAGTTAGAGAAATACTGTTTGGTGCGAAAGGATATGCATCTAGACAAATATATATATGCATCTTCTATCTCGTTTTTCTTCTTGTCTTCTTCAACATCTTCTTTTTCTTTAAATAATAAAAAAAATTAGACCAAAATTTTAAAACTAAACATAATGAAATTAAAATCATTGAATTTATATTCTTTTCTTTCAACTACTAATTCATTCAAAAAGTTAACTACTGTTACTTAATTTTTTAAATATACCATTACTTTAGACCAAATTAAAATTTAAAATGGAACGCCATTTTTTAATTAGAAGGAGTGGTTGATTAATTAGATTTATAAATAAGAGCATTAGCTAGTATACGTAGCAATCTACAATTCTTATTGTAAGTCACATAGTTGTTAAATTAAATATTAAATTTCTGATTAAAAAGACGAAGATAATTACTACTTTTATAATTCTTCCTTGATCAAGAAGACATAATTTGATTATATATTCAACAATTTAACTTACAATGGGATAATACCATTATTAAAACTGTGCAGTCTATGTTATAAACAAGGGGATTGAATAATTACAATTTTTTTTTTACAACACAGAGATATTGTGATTGAATTCTCAAGGAAGATAATGGAATTGGGTATCACAATCTTTGGGTTATTGTCAGAGGCTCTTGGCCTTAATCCTTCTTACCTGAAAGAGTTAGGTTGCTCTGAAGGACTCTACATTTTGGGTCACTACTATCCACCATGTCCTGAACCTGAATTAACAATGGGAGCCACCAAGCACACTGATAGCACCTTCATGACATTAATTTTACAAGACCAACATGGTGGTCTTCAATTTCTTCACCACAATCAATGGGTCAATGTTCTTCCTGTGCATGGAGCTATAATAGTAAACATAGGAGATCTTCTCCAGGTAAATACTCACAAGAATAATTACATATTTATTACATCTAATGTTATCCAATTATTCCAATGATAATTAAGAAATACAAAATATTGTAACTTTTGGTAGCTTTGGGAGACAATATAACAATCCACCTAAAGTTAGCTTATTTTGTGTTCCTTAATTACTAGTGGAAAAATTGAGTCATATTTGGTGAAATAAGTGTGTAATTATGAATAATATTATATGCATAAAATTATAAATGTTAAATTAAATAAAATAATTTTTATTATTATTTTTCTTTAGCATTTTATAGCCATCATAAATAAATATAAAAGAAGTCTTATAGTTATTAACTTTTCAAATGCATGTTCAAATACTACACTTTATAACTAACTTGGATTGATCTAGTGGTCAGCTCACTAGTTCGCTTAAGAAATAGTTCGCTTAAGAAAGTGTCGGAGGTTCGAATCCCGCCTTGTGCATGCAACAACCCATTGGTCAGTGATAGACCCTTAAATGGAGCTCAGATTAATCTTCGACCAGTCGGATTGTGGGATACCTTGGAATAAAAAAAAATTACTACACTTTAAGGTTTTGTTTAAATGAACAGAAATAACCGGAAAGGAAAGGAAGTAAGAAAAAGAAAAAAAGTGGAACACAAGTTTAATTATTTTTAGTTGTTTGGATGAAGAAAAATAAATGTAATTAACTTCTCTTTCATTTTTCTCCGTTACTAATTAAGGGGAATAATTTTTTAGCTCGATCCCACCATTTTTTTATTTCCTCTCCATACTTTTATTTTTTTCTCTCTCTCACTAATTTCCTTCACAATTCACCTCAAAACAAAGCCTAAATGAGCCAAAACCAGCCAATTTTAAGGATAAAATACTAAATTGTTTAACGAAAAATAAAGGAAAAAATTAACAAATTTAAATTTTAATTGGATTGGCATTAGGTAAAAATATAAATAAAAGAAAAATAAAAATGTGTGATTTGCTTATGTATTTCGTCAATTGTGTTTAATATTTATCAATTTCCCTTTCAATGTTGCAGCTTATCACAAATGATAAGTTCATTAGTGTTTATCATCGGGTGTTACCAAAGAACACAGGACCAAGAATTTCTATAGCAAGTTTCTTTGTGAATTCACAGGATCCAGTTGACGGTACTCCTAAGGTCTATGGTCCTATCAAGGAACTACTTTCAGAAGAAAATCCTGCACTCTACAGAGAGACTACAATAAAGGAATTTTTAGCACAATATTTTTCCCAGAGTCTAGATGGGAGCTCTCAATTAGGTTCATTTAAGTTGTGAATTCAACACTTTTATTGCACTTTTTATTTAAGTGCATTCTAGGATGGTTATACTAAGGTGACAACAATGCCTACGTCGCTTTAGAAAGTGTTCAAAAACTAAAAGTATTGCTTTTCCGCTTTAAATTTGTATTATTCAATAATGTTTTTTAATCTAAAAATAAAAAAATGTAATCAAAATGTGAAAAGATTGACTTTAAATGGAGTTGCCTAATGCTATCAAACACTTTTATAGCAACCGTAGTCCTGAGACACATATATTCTCTTTTAATTTTCATTATGTTTTTGTCTCAAAATATTTATATATGATCCATGAAAGGGTTCATATATTACACAACTATGCATAATTCAAGGAATCTTACCACAAATTTTGTTTATTTAAAATTTTGGAATTCGTGGCTACGTGCCATGGAAAATTCTATCATAGTGAAAGGTGAATCTTTTAGCATATGCTAAACGTAGGTGGCAACACCTTGTAGCAATGCCGCAACCTTCGACTGTTCGACTGTTACTTTCCATTATAAATCCTCAAGGCACCTCCAATGGGTTTTGCTTTAGAGAAAATTTTATTTAAAGCCCTGCTCATTTATCAAGGATGGAGTGTCCCTCTCGGCAGGGACTCAGAGCAACTCCATCGGCAAAATTGGAGAGCCCCATTTCTTGCTAGGGGTGGCAATTTCCCCCGGCGGGGCGGGTATCCGCGGGTAATTACCCACGGGAGGACGGATTTGGGAGTTGTTTTCTCCCCGCAGGGGACGGGTGCGGGTACCCGTATAATACTCGTAAATATGAAACTACATGGTTACTCTTATATATATATATTAGTAAGAGGAAACTATAAGTCATTTACTCTCACATTCTCACTCAATCACTGCATCCTGAGACCCTCTCTTTCACTGATGGCGCCTCATCTCCCTCTTTTTCTTTCTCCATTGACTTTTCCCTCATACCCTCCTCAACCACCAGCCCCATCCACTTCGTCATCACTGTCTTCTCCCCGTCTCCAACTGCACCGTCAATTATTCTCCCTCACGCCTCACCTATCTCTTCTCTCTTCTCAGTTTCTCCCTTGTCCTCCTCCAGCCGCCACAGTGTCTCTACCTCAACCCTATTCTTCGAGAAGCAGCGTATCAGCAGCATCGCCACGTCGAGCAGTAGCGTCGCCAATCGAGCAGCAGTGTCCCCTTCCTCTTCTCCGCGTTAAGCAACAGCTCACCTCTGCGCCACCACTCTGCCTCCAAAAACCTAGTCGTGCCTCTGCCTCGGCCTTCAGACACTCTTCTCCCCTATATGTAACTTTATTTTGGGTTTGAATGCAAATTTTAAAACCTGCACATATTCATCTATTTTTTAACTTTGAAGCTGAGTCATTTGAGATTTGTTTTGATCCTTTGGTTTTGATTTTGGATCTTGTAAAATTTGGAATTTGTTGGATCTATTATACAAAAATTGTTGAATATATGTTAATTAGATTTAAGATCTGTTAAATTTAATTTGATTTGAGTACTTTTTATTTGGTGATGTGATTTGAGTACGTTTGTAACAGCTAGAATTTTCATTATGATTTAGGATTTTATTTTTCTTTCCATTTTTTCATTTTTTCTTTTAATTTTTTAATTTTCAAAAAATCTGCGGATACTTCGATATCCGCCGGGGATCGGGTACCCGCTACCCGTCACGGGTACGGCGCGGGGACGGGGGGATTTTTTAAAGTACGGGGCGGGGGACGGGGGGCATATACCCGCCCCCATGGGTACCCGTTGCCACCCCTATTTCTTGCGATGTAAGAGAACAGTGAGTGACCCACCGTGTTGGAGTGAATTGGTTTTGGATTTTTTCACATTTCTAATGAATGTGAGGCTGATTTAGCGGCATATCACTCTTGGGGAAAATACCAAGAATATCATGTTTTATTATATACGTGATTGTGTGGCTAAAACAGGTTTCGTTTTGACTCAACGATATCCAGTGTGAATCTATTCTCGCTTCTTATGTCTAAGTTCAGAGCGGAAGTGGCCGGAGAGAGCGAAAGGAACGAAAGGATCGCAACAAAACCTAGTAGGACATTTCTGGACCCCATGCGTACACACAGAATGGAGCCATGCGTACACACCCTCGCCTTGGGCGGCACGCCCATTGGGTAGATTCGGCACTCATGCGTACGCATATGAAGCTTCCGCGTGTATGCATTAGGGGGTTCCAACATCTACAAATAGAGGAGCATTTCACCATTTTTAAGAGAGCCCACTTCCATATTCTAGTCTAGTTTTAGGGTTCCATTTTAGGTTTTTGTCCATTTTCACTAGCCAAAACTCTGTCGATTTTATTTTATTGTCTGTTTATATTACTGTCACTCTGCCGAATTTCAATTTCAATCAATTTACTTTACCGTTATTCTGTCCGTTTATTTTCCTGCAAACTGCGATTTTACATACTGTTATGCTGCCCTTTTATTTTCCCGCTTTTATGATTTTAATTAGCGATTAGAGTCCCATAGTGTATCGGCTGTGGGGTGAAATGTGCAAATGACCTTAGCTGTGAGTCCCCATAGGATTGGATGGGGAGAAATGGGGTTAAGTCCATTACTGCTATTCGTACGCCCCTGCTAGCAAGGGTGATGGCCCTGCGATACGGATTCACTACGGTGATCAAGGGTATTCGAGCAGTGGGCCTGGTGATAGCAGGTTCCACGAGTTCTTTCAACACCGAGTTGTTGACTGCAGACTCCACCGCCATACCTACACCGCTAGTGAGTTTACTCCAGTAACGCGGATTTACTCGAATCCATCGTGGGATCAGTACCTCATAGTTGGTATGCCAAAGATATGTAGAGGATTAACTTCTCCACTCTACCTTGGGTTGTGTGTTCCTCCTAGGTGACAACTCATCCGACCTAGGACATAGTAGTGATCATAGGGATGCACATTATTTCAACCCATGGCCGGGGCACTCTTTTATCATTACTGTCATTTACCTGCTTTTAAACTGCTCTCAATTGGAATTTGCTCTCAAATCAAATCAACTGCAACCAAACCCCGATAAAAAAAATAAGCTCTCATACTCGGTATTTTAAAATTGGTTGCACCCCTGTGACACCTACATCTTTTTAAACGGTCGACTGGAAGCGAGGGATAAGGCTTTTTATTCCATCGACAAGAGCCCCGTCCCGAGCCTCCGTCACGAAATATGAAGCAATAATGCGCAGAAATAGAAAGCAACATTGCACAAAAACAGAAAATAATAATGCGCAGAAATGGATTTTGAATTCAAACAGAAACGGATTATTGGAAGTTATCACTCAAATGTACTACATCTTGTTCTTCTTATTCCTTCATTCCTTCTTCCAAGTTTGCCTCTGTATCTTTTTCTACTTCTTCTTCTTCTTTTTTTTTCCTTTCCTTCCTTCTTCCATGTCTACATCTGCATCATCATCTTCTTCTTCATCATCATCTTCTTCTTCTAACAACAGAAAACGAAGAAGAAAACAACGATGAAAGTTGCAGAACGAAATCTAACATCAGAGGAAGACGAAAACGACGATGAATCTCGCAAATCAAGGTAAAAAAATGAAAAACAGAAAGAAACAGTTTTGTTTGATTATTTGCTTGGTTAATACACTTGGTTGGCGTTGTATTAAGGGGAAAGAGCGCGTGAAATTATTTGTTTTGTTAACCACTTGATTGGTAAAACCACTTGGTCAGCTGATTTATTGTAAAATTAAATCAAATTAAACGTTAAGGATAATTTTAAAATTTTTCGAAAACTTTAGGGACAAAAAACATATTTTAACGTTTTTATTTTATTAGAGAAGAGAAGATCAGCTTTAATCTCTATTTTTTTTTGACGAATGGTCATAAATAGAAACTCGAGAGTTCCTACTAGAGTTGCTCTAAATATTTGTTTTTGTACCTAATAATTGTTGAGGTTCAAGTGTGAGTGGGCACTAAACCAAGTGAGGAGATACTTTAGGGAGGAACCAAGTGAGGGAACACAAGATGAGAAGACATCACATCCAACTCAAAACCTTAAGGTGTCAACTAAATGAGTCTCTCATCTTATAAACTCCTCACTCCTCTTTGTTTCCTTTAATGTGGACTAACTTTAGTGC
>JASCZI010181264.1:178257-197983 GCA_036250425.1 Stylosanthes scabra | reverse complement strand
TAATGCCCTAAACCCTAACATTTCAGAATTTTAAAAACAAAAAATAAAGAACACCCTACATGGGATGGTGGCAGTGGCGGGGGCAGAGACTATGGCTGCAGCAGGGCGGCAGGCGGCGGCGCCGGTGGTGGCTGAAGAGGCAGAAACGGGAATGAGGAGAGACAGATGACTACCTGAGACGGCGAAGATGACGGACAAGACGGCGACACCAATACGGAGCAAACAGAGGTCGTTTTGGCGGGCGGCGGTGTTCCTCCTCTCTCTGGCGGTGCAAACGGTACTGCGACGCCGATACGGAGCAATGGGGGTTGCCGTCGTCCTTCACTGGTCTTCCGGCACTGTTCTGGGGTCGTGGTCGAAGGAGGAGGTGGTGGTTTTGGGGGGCGGCGGCGTTTAGGGTTAAAGGAAAGAGAGAGAGGGAGTTAGAAGAGAGAGAGTGTGTCGAATCTGTTAATGAGAGAGGGAGCCTTCGACGAGGAGATATTTCTCCCTTACCGTCGGACTTTGCGTCGGATAAGGGCGACGGAAACGAGGTTGTCAATTAATAAAACGGTGCGTTTGGATTTCATAAGTTTTCGTCGGATTTTGCGTTGACCTATCCGACGGAAACGTTGGCGCCAACAAAATTTAATTTCCCGCCAACACGTTTGCGTCGGATTTTGCGTCGCTTTATCAGATCCGACGCAATTCTTCATCACTTGGTCGACGTCACACCAAATCCGACGGAAACTCCGACGCTAATCATCGTGGGATTTCATCCGACGGAAGAGCCGACGGTAATAAGCGTGTTTCTTGTAGTGTCCTTCTCTCATCTTGAATCTCTCTTTCTTCTTGATCATATCTGTGTTTGTCTTAGAGCTCTTACAATAACATACAGTACTAGTCCTGATTGTGAGGGCATAAATGTATGAGTATAGCATTCATGATATCTTGGATAATAACAGTTCATCATCATTTCTTCCAATTTCCTCTGCAATATAAAATAATGCAATTTGATTTTAATTTTTCTCTTCTTGTAAAAGGGTATTTATTAATTTTGCTGACAACAATAAAAAATGAATTATTTAGTTTTTTAACAAAAATAATATAGAATAATTTTGTATTTTTGTAATTTTTCGTATAATATGTAAGCACCAAAACATGTTAAATACTCTAAAAATCACCTTTATTATTATTACGTTATTAATTAATTTGTCATATATATATACATAAACCATATATATAACACTGTAATACAATTATCTTTATCCCTTAACCTCAAATGTGCACTACTTACCAAGGTTACATACTAGTCATATATTTCTTTAGGTAAGAAAATAGAAGAAAGATTTAAAAATTATTATAAAGTTTTGCTAGCTTGATATTCATATCAATCATGGATTACTGTTCCAATAAACCTTTCTCTTCCTTTTCAAACCAAAAGGAGTGACGTCACTATTACATAAATCTGAACCATGCCACACATGTCTAGGCAGATATCGCCGGAAATAGAAGTACTCGGAGCTAAGATGGGAGGCCCCGGCGTCCAGCACTCGAACCTGTGCAAAACCCGGCCGCCAATCATCGTTACCAATTAACTTGAGGTACAAGTAACATATGGGGGATTGGACGCATGGTCCTTTGACCTCAAATTGGTCCACCATGCATGCTTGAAATGGCTTCCTTGGCATGTCATCAAGAATCTCAGGCTCCAAAGGATCAAGTTTCCTTAGGTGCTTGGAGTTCAAGTGCCTTACCAATATGTCATTTGAGTTTGTGTCTCCAAATCTTAGGCTTACATTGTTTGACGTTTCGGCTCCCCATGTGCACGAGGTTTCCACGGTTATGACATAAGTGCAATTTTTCTGCTATGTGCAAACACAAGTAAAGTTGGGAAAAGTTATTTGTAAATCTAAATTGGCATATATTTTTTCAAAATTTACATATTTGGACACTTTTGATCTTTTTAACTCTTAAAGCTAATGAACATCTTATAAGAAGTAAAAAGGAAATAATTATACTTATTTAACTTAACATATATCTATAATTTTATATATATATAATAATAAATAATTTTAGATATAATAAACATATAAATATAGATATTATATGATAAAATTCTATATATTTTCTTATTCACAAATTATTGTCCATAAAAATGCTATTTTTCATGAAGTATTTAATCTCATCCAAAATTTTGTGGCTAATTTTTGGCATACACATCCTCACTATAGCCTAGGAATGTTCATAGTTAAAGTTAGTAAAGTAACCAAATTCCAAATCATATATTAATTAACCACATATTTAGTTTAGGTTGTAAATAAATTAAATTTTTGGTTTTAAATTATAAAACCAATTATAAAATTAATTAATCAGTTTTTAATCAATTTAGGAATAATAATCGGTTTTTAACCATTTATTAAAAAAACAATTTTTAATCGATTATGTTTTAAAAATCAACTTTTTCTAAAATCAGTTATTTAAATTAAGTTAAATTTGATTAACCAATTTTAAAATCATTTTTTTATCAACGTGATTAACCATTTTTATAAATTGATGATAATGATACTAAATGTACCATTATACACAACTGTACACACCATTTTGTAACACGAAAAAATATAAACATTAGCATAAAAAAACATAAATTTTTGTGCTAATATTTACATTTTTTTGTGTTGCTAAATGATGTGTATAATGGTACAGATATATTTATTCTAATTTATTAACCATTTCAAAAAATCAATTATCTAAAATTTTGTTAAATTTTTTAAAATAATTTATTAATTAAAGTGATTTTTTTAACACCTCAGTATATATACCGCAATTCCTTGACCTTATTATCCGAGTGTTAAGGTTGGATATGAAAATCACTGAGCTTATCAGACAATCAGACATGCATGACTGACACTTCAAGATAGATACACATTTTGATAATTAATATCTATATTCCATGTAACTCTAACGTTTTTTCTACTCATCTCTCCCATGCACATAATGATAATAATAATAAAGCTAAGGTTTTTTTTTTTCCAAAATGAAAACCAAGCAACATTCCACATTCTGAAATGAAAGAGATACTACTAATAATAATGCAACAATAATGGGAAAGTTTACAATATAATGATACATATATAATAGGCTATGATTTATATTAGCAAGCAAGTTGCACTAACTAGTAATATATAGTTACCTTCAATTCTGGTGCTACTATACTTTCACCGCCGGCGACAACAAGAAGCAATAGAACACAACAACACAAAAATTGCAATCCATTATCTGTCAGAAGCCCCATTTTTGCTTTGTCCTTCAAGCAAAAGATCTCATGTTTGTTAGTGACACTTATTCGTATTATTGACATTAACATGGAATATATAGATAGACATTCTCGCAATCCATTCTTAACTTGCCACACTCATAAAGTGCATATCCTCCTCTACATACACTTTAACGTTGTTTCGTTATAATTAATAAGTGAAAGAGGTTCCTTTGATTTTACTTATGCTTGCTTACTTTATTAACAGGAAGGTATATATATATATATATATCTTATTAATATCCTAGTATCGTATCGAGGGCTTGAGAAAGATTCCCTGAATTCTTTTTTTCTTTTCTTTTTTCCAATTAAATGGCTTAATATGATAGGAGTAACCAATAGTAATAATTCCACATTTCATCCGGCTCATTTCAATTTCATTTGTATATACGTTGATTTCTTTTAATTTTTTAATATTATAATATAAATATAATATTTGCTTTAGTAATTAATATTTTATTAGTTTAACTTAATTTAGATGGTAAATCCTTTCTGATGATAACTATTAGTATTAGGTCAAATCTTAAGAATTAACCCAAAAAAAGTCATTTTCTTTTATATGAGCTTATCATTAAATCTGAATTATATATAATTTACTAATTTCTAAGTTTTATATTCATGAAGACACATTTCTTAATATATTTGCTATGTTCAATCCCAAGCACTACAATAATTCCGTGATGGTTTTTTCGCGACGTTTTTAAAATCGGTGTTTAGCGATGGTTTGCACGACAGTTTAGAAAATAGGCTGAAAAAATTTTCGTTTAGCGGCGGTTTTGTTATAACTGCCACTAATCGGACGCGATTGTTATGACTTATTGGGGTTTAGCGTCGATTTTGGACACGTTTATGTTAAAGATTGTTGGTGTTTACACGGCTGCTAAACCGACCTGTGTCAATTAGATTTTGTGTGGTGTTTAGCGGCGGTTTAACTGAAATCGAAACCGTTGCTAAACGTGTTATTTAGTATGTTTTGTTTCTTAATAATCACTTTATTTGTTTTAATAGTCTAGTTTATAATTTTCAGAATACATATTTATCAGTTTATAAATTTTTTTTCTATTGGCATGATTTGTTTAAAACACTTTACGGATAAACTTTTTTTTTAAAAAAAACAATTAAAATAATTTTTTTTAATTGCGTATTATAATGTTTGCAAAATTCTTTCACTTGTAAAAAATTTATTAAACAAACTTAGATATAACATGACAAAAAAATTTTATACTTTCAAAAAGATTCTACACAAAATTTTTGCCTTTTTTGCTTTTAAAAAGTTAATAAAAACAAGTTTTTCTAATTGGGTAATGTTATTTTGTAAAAAGCTAAAATATAAAAAACATAGATATTTTAAAATATATTATCAAATGTAATCAAATAATACTTAAAATTAAAAAAACAGTATAACATGATAAATTGCGCATAATTTTATATTTATTATTTATATAGGTTGAAAAGAGCGTAATGGAAAAACAAATCAACGAATAGGACAAACGGCAATAAACATATAATAAAATGACTTTATCCAAGTTCAACAACTATCTCTAATAATAAATTTACTTTCATATAACTAAATGTGAAAATGAGTTTACTACTATCTAGTTGCTATTTTCACATTATAATAAAAAAAATTAAATGATAAAAATAATATTTCACATCACACAAATCTAATTTTATTAAAAAGTGATGACTTTACTTTTTAGAATTAACAAAATATTTTTTATAAATAATAAATAAAATAGAAACCATAGATTAATTAGACCTCTTAATGAAAATATCAATAATTTAATTTACATCATTCAAAATAATACACAACATGAATGTTATAGAGACTTCCATATGTATCGAATGTTGGTTGGTTTGGTGGAAGGCATGCATGTGGGAGGAGTTTGGACCCTTATGTCTTGGGCTCGAATCCAGCCATTGTAACTTTTAAAATTAATTAGCAAAAGAGGGAGTCTGTTAGTTTGTAGCACCGCTGGTGCACCGTGGAGGAGCGCACTTCAATGAAAATTAATTTTCTTAAATGGTGGTATTTAAAAAATCTATTTAGCGGCGGTTATTCCGGCGATTGAACAAAATCGCTGCTAAACCGTTTAGCGACACTCGTATAGGCAATGGTTTAAACCAGCCGCTAAACGACGGCTGGAAAACCGCCGGAATCTGACGAAAATCTTGTAGTGAATTACCTCGTATAATCAATACTACATTCAAGTGAAGTAGCGATGGACGTTACCAACAACCTTGATAACATGGTCTGTAAAATATACATACCCAGTCTGTAAAATTAGGGAGGCTCAAGGAGATATCGAGACGGGGCGTACAAAGAGGGTTTGGCCGTCGGTAAACCATTGGTAATTTTGGCGTCAATTTTGCGCCAAGAAGCGCCACAACGCCTTCCCATTACCAACGGCTAACCTAACATTGACGTCCAAAAAATAATTAGATGTTATATATATATACTGACGGCTAGGCCGTGGGTACCCTAGAAAAAAAAGTTACACATAGCCATCGATAAATATATAAATATAAAATTTGAATTCCGTGCGTTGCTTAATTTTTCCGAGGGTTATTAAATGAAATATAGCGTTTGATGTTCGTCTGCGATAATATTACCAACAACTTGGTCATTAGTAAAAATAAGAGGCAACGTCAAATGGTGCGCTCCTCCTTCCCCCATTCTGCAACTCCGATTTCTCTCTCATCTTTTTCTTTCTACCAAACCCTCCTCCACCTTCTCTTTAGCTTTTCTCATTCCTTAGATCTACGTTCGACATTCCATCATCAGCATTGTATTCGTGGTAAGTTCCTTTTCAATTTAATCAGTTTAGTTTTTTCGATTTGTACAATTTTTCCAATCATTTTTAATAACCATTTTTTTTTGCACATTATGTGTTTTGCTCAATGTGCCAATGTTGTTAATTTTTTTATAGACAATGTATAATTACCGATGGTATGGACGTCGATACATATTAGCAACAGATTTTTCATCCATGCTTTTTTTACCGATGACTTAGCTATTTTGCAACCGCCGCCTATAACAGCGTTGGTAAACGGTTTTGCGACCGTTTAGTTCAGACTCGCGAATTACATTCTTCCATGGTGGAGCAACAGTGTTGCCGCACTACACTAGGAAGCTCACTCTTTCGGTAATTAATTGCAAAAGTTTCTTGGGAGAGATTCGAACCAAGGACAAATGGGTTAGTCGAAACTCCTTTAACATGCATTCCACTCCACCACGTTAACCTAACATTCAATACATATAGTGTTACTAATTATATATATAGAAATTTGTATGATATGCAAATTGTGTATTATTTTGAATGATTTAAATTAATTTATTGATATTTTTATTAAGATGAATTATTAAATTATGGTTTATATTTTATTTTTTATTTATAAAAAAATATTTTGTTAACCGTAAAAATTGAAGTTGTAATTTTTAACTAAATTGGAATCTAAGTTAAAAATGTTAAATAAATAAAAATACATTTTGCAGCAGTTCTGATCTCAACCGTGGCTATATATGTTCCTACCATTTATTCGTTCCGCAGCAGTTCGTGCATCAACCGCCGTCAAACTCTTTTAATTTTGTGACGGTTCTATGAAACCATCGACATTGTCCATTTAGCGGTGATTGAATTTGCTGGATTTGTTGTAGTGAACAATCTAGATATCACTAATAATATTTACTAGGAAAACTATAAGTAACTAATATTTTTCTAACTACTAAATCAGTCAACAAATCAAATTTAAAAGAAGAACATCCAAAACGTTAAAAAGAGTACGCTATTTACCATATAATAAAAAGCTTCTAAAAATCAAATGTAAATATAACTCCATAGATATTTTATTAGAATTAGAATATCCAAAAACTAAAAATATAAAAAATTCAATAATTTAAATTGAAATTAAACTTATATTAACTGAATTTTTATTGATTGCCTATAATTATTATAGTGTTAAATTATTTAAAAGAGAAAACTATTGCTATGTTGATGATCCAATGGGACATCTTAAATGTTAACTCTATTTGTGCTTGGTTTTCTCTTTTTTGTCGAATAGTGAAAAACTATCTAAAGAAAAAAAAAACCTAAAAACAAACTTTTGCACCCGTGGCTGAAAACGGCATTACATTTTAGCTTTTCCACCGTGAGGAGGCTTTTATCCAATCCTTTTGTTAGCGTGGCTAGTGATATGTATTTGATATGTTGATCTGATGTAACATGTAATAAACATATATAACCACCCTTAATTCCTATACGAATGCTTCACATGCAGAGAAACGCCGTTGCATGATAAAGACATCAGTTAATACAACTTTATATATATATGGAGTAAATTAAAGCTTAGAATTGTAAATATGTTTTATTTATTTTAATAGCTAGAATTTTAAAATATCATTTTAATCTTTAAATATATATATTTTATAGGTTATTTTAATTAATCCTAAAAATTATATGATGTAATTTATTTTACTTTCTCACATAGTGAATTCAATGTTGATGCATCATATTATTTGTATAAAGTAGTTTTACAAATATATCTTATATTACATAACGACATGCAAGAAAAACAAATTATTACGATATTTTATATTGAAAGCATAAATAATTATCAAACTAATGAATATGATTAGATAATTATGTAAAGTAATTTATGTTAATGAATTAAAATTAAATTCATGGAATAATTTTACAAAATTAATTTAATTTCGAAAATTAAATTGATCCTTTTAACATGCACTTCTCGAAAGAGATTTGTCTTCATTAGGGTTTAGTTTCCTTATTATGCGTGCATGCCTTTGTCTTGTTGTCCATGACAAAGCAATAAAATGGGGCAATAACAACTCCTCAAAAAGTGACTGCTTGATAGAAACCTTCTGCATCATTGCTTCGGTTCCAAGAACATCGGTTATGAGAGAGTAACATCTGACCAAAAACTATTATAATGAACCTTCTTGCCACTGATTAATTTAATTTGATATCAAGCGAACTTAAAGTTGTGGTGGTATTAAAAAGGGCCCAATAATGATCAAACTATGTAACCTTTTATTTGACCTTATACTAGTTTTTTATTCTTTTTGTTTTTTTTTTTAATTATCAAGGATGGTTGGTAAAATTTATAAAGAATAATAATTAATCTCATATTTCACGAAGAAATAAATTAAAGGACGGCTTGAGTACAATTTTTATTATTGCTATTATTGATGTGAAAATAATTTATTTTGTAAATTTTTAAAGAATATAATCTTAAAATGTATACTACTTTAGTTCTAATAATATATTAAATATTGAGCATTATATACATTAAAACCTAGCTATCTGAATTTTTGTTTAAGAAAAATTACAAATGAGCTTTTTACTTTTCAATAACCTTTTCTTTGACATGATGGATTCTACTTATTTCACTTTTGCTAAATTGACAAAGGTGTTCAATCCCCTTTAACTAGAGAACTCCAATCTTTTCCGAATGTCAATTATCATGCACATAAAAAAGGTGCGTTAAATCCACTCTTGAGCAATATAAAATAATAATGAGCAAAATCTTGCAAAAGTTTGAACTTGCTCAAGAAGGAGGTCAATGGGTCAAGCGTAAATTGATTATCTTGGACACCACTCTTGAGTTGTTCTAACAACTGATCTTACTAAGAAAGAAAAAAGAAATCACCTGAAGAAGCTCTTGTATATGGTTATGCTTCTCTTGGAAATTAAATAATAGTAGATAAATATTGCAACAACCACATTGTATCGTTCCACTATAAATTCCAAACCAATGAGTTCAGTTTTTTCCACCAACACTTCAAACTCCAATAGTGTTCATCTTCATCATAAACATTACTCTCTCTAGAATTCAAAAAAAAAAAGAACAAAAAAAAATGGGAGTTGTTCTTCCTCTTCATCAATCAAGTACATTAGCATCGTCATTATTGATTTTCTTCTCTTTGATTATCATCCCTCAGCTTGCACTAGCGGGCATTACAAGACACTACCATTTTGATGTATGTCTCAAAATTTTACATGAAATTATTATTATTATTATTATTATTATTATTATTATTATTATTATTATTATTATTATTATTATTATTATTATTATTATTATTATTATCTTAAAACTCTACCTTACCTTGAAAAAGTAACCATTTATTTCCATTATTATTATTTATTTCACATACAATAATAATCCTTTGTAATGGTTTGGGTTGTATAATAATGTATGTTGTAGATAAAGCACGAAAATGTGACAAGGCTATGCCATAGAAAGAGCATAGTGACAGTGAATGGTCAGTTTCCTGGACCACGCATTGTAGCAAGGGAAGGTGATCGTCTTCTTATCAAAGTTGTCAACCATGTTCAGCACAACATCTCCATCCACTGGTAAAAAATAATTTACCCTTTCAGAGACTTTATGATAAACACAAACTAGTTGTTTATACAAAGCAAAACACATAGTTATTAACTAGCTAGGTTACACAAAGTAGTTATTTATACAAAGCACATTTAACTGTATTTAATTGAAATATTTAATTTAACGGTTTATAATATCATTTTTTTTTTTAAAAAAAACATCTTTATAGAAATAGCAACCTTTTAATAGATTATCTATATGGATATGCACTGATTTGGCTCGTATACCTACCTAACAAAAAATTGTTTTACCCAAAAATTATATATATATTTATACACATTGGACTTTGACAACTTTGAGTTTTATAAATTCGTTCTTCACTATTTTTAATTACACTTGGAGACTTTAACCATGTAAACCGGTGAGAGAAAATAGTTTCTAGGACTTAGATACTTTTTTACTTAACAAGTTAGTTCTTTAACCGTTAAAAAATAAAATAAGAGAATTGAACATCTTATTATTTATTATTTTTTTTATGTAGGAATTAAAAAGTATAATTTGCCACCACTTTTTTCCCATAAAAAAGTGATGAAGAAGGTCCCACCAAATAGTGATAAACAGACTTGTCATTATAAATCTCCATGATCTATTTTGACACATATAAACTACTAACCCTAAATTGTAAACAAAATTAGAGATGTGATTAATGAAAATTTCATCTGAAAAATTAAAAAAAAAAAAACTTGGTTTTGTTGCAATTAGGCATGGAATTCGACAACTTCAATCAGGGTGGGCTGATGGGCCGGCATATGTTACCCAATGCCCAATTCAAACGGGCCAAAGTTATGTGTACAATTTCACCATTGTGGGTCAAAGAGGAACTCTCTTTTGGCATGCTCACATCTCATGGTTGAGATCAACTGTCTATGGTCCTCTCATTATTCTTCCAAAGCATGGTGTTCCATATCCTTTCACCAAACCATACAAGGAAGTTCCCATCATTTTTGGTACGTAATAATTAATGCATGAGAGTGGTCAACATAAAAAGCACCCTTCTTGTGTGCATCGTCGCTATTATTTTAACAAAATTAAAATTGTTTAAGAGACTAACGTATACACCTAAAATTAAGCACACAATTAGTTATTTGTAATTTTGTATAAATTAAAAAAAAAAATATATATATATATATACATTGAAAATTAATTAAATAATATATTTATTAATATCAGAGTTTAATTTTAATGCATAACATTGACAATGATGTAAAAAATTTTACACGATCGTACAATCACATTCATCACATTCATGTTTTTGATGAATTTTAAAATAATAGATTTGCAAATATATCAATCGTTTTTGTAAAACTCTTTTACCTCGTATGAAAATTAACTTCTCAATATTAAATACATAGTAGCTACTTTTGTGTGCACAAACCATTTTTGTTAGATGACAATAGAAAATCGTCAATTAATTTCGGGATCTACATTCAGTATTTAATTAGTAACAATTCTAAAAATGTTTCAGGAGAATGGTGGAATGCAGATCCTGAAGCAGTGATAGCACAGGCATTACAAACAGGTGGAGGTCCAAATGTATCTGATGCTTATACTATCAATGGACTTCCAGGGCCATTGTATAACTGCTCTGCTAAAGGTAACAAATTAAACAACTATTTTTCATATTTATTAACAATTGTTTTAAAAACACTTTTTAATGATAATATTAATATAAAACTCGAATAGAAAAAATATTTCTTTTTAAAACTTTAATGCATGCAGTGATAAACTAAAATATTCAAACAAAATGTTTAATATTTAAACTATTAATGCCCCTATTTAGCTAATTCTACTTTCAATTAGGAAAAACAATTTTTCATTTGGATAGAAAATAATAAGAAATAATTTTTCTAATACACAAATTTATTAAAATTTTCATAAAATTTTGTCTTCATTATCTTTTTACATATCTTAAAATAAAACGTTCTAAATGTATAAAAAATCAGCTATCAATATAAAATATATATTGAAACATAAAATAAATATTAAAAATAAATTAAATTATATATATTTATACACGAATATATAATAATAGATAATAATGGATGTAAGTCAGATACATCCTGAAATTTGGTACTTCAAAGTTTACAATAAAGATTTATAATCTTTCAATCAACAGTTGTAAATTATGGAGTACCAAATATCAGGATGTAGTTGACCTATTTTCTATAGTAATAATTAATTTTAATGTATATTGTTGCCTTGAAATATATAAATTAACTTTATTTAATTACTTTCGTAATAATTTCACCTTTAGATAAAGGAAAAATGTTTGTATAAACAAGGATATGATGAAAACTGAAATGAATAATGCAAATAATAACTGACAAAATTGCAAGGTTTTGCAGATACATTCAAGTTAAGAGTGAAGACAGGGAAAACCTACCTCCTCCGTTTGATCAACGCTGCACTCAACGACGAACTCTTCTTCAGCATCGCAAACCACACCCTCACAGTTGTTGACGTAGATGCAATTTACGTAAAACCATTTGAAACAAACACCATTCTCATCGCACCAGGCCAAACCACAAACGTTCTTCTCAAAACCAAACCCCACTTTCCAAATGGCACATTCTTGATGAGTGCTAGACCATATGCAACCGGCCAAGGAACCTTTGACAACTCAACTGTCGCCGGAATCTTGGAATACCAAGTCCCGCAGAATATTCTTATGCATTCAACAAAGATTCTTCCGCTCTTTAAACCCACTCTCCCTGCCCTTAACGACACTTCTTTTGCAACAAAATTTAGCAACAAACTTCGTAGCCTTGCAAGCCCTCAGTTCCCGGCTAATGTTCCCCAGAACGTGGATCGCCACTTCTTCTTCACAGTCGGCCTCGGTAATGTTAAATATATATTCGCAGCTTTACCGATTGATTTTTATTTATTTATTTATTTTTTACAAACATGATTAAAAATATAAACACTTTTTGTTTTTTTTTAATGGATAAAAATCTTTTTAAGTACTATTTTTAGATTTTCCTCCGAAGATTTAGACTAAAAAGCAAAATTGTTCTTAATATTTTTTTTTTATTAAAAAGTGTTATATTTTAAAAGTCGTCATCTAGATCAAAATTCTTTTTAATCATAAGAATGTTCATTAAATTATATCATTTTGCTACCATTGTTTTTCTTTACATGATAATCACTACCAACATTATCACAAATTTTTAAATAAGTATAGAAAATTAAAATTTTAAATTGTGATTCAATAAAATTAATGTCGTTGAGAATTTTGAAAAAGTGTTTTTTTTTTCTTAAAAAAATATTAGTGATTAACATGTAGATGAGATAATAGTGATAAAAATGATGAAATTTGATGAGCAATTTTATTTTTTTTAAAAAAATTTAGGACCAGAAAGATCAAATGATTTTAAAACAAAAATAAATGTTTAGGACAATTCGAAAAAAAAAAATTAAGAACGATTTTAATTTTCGATCAAAATTATAATAATCAAATTAATATTATATATTGACCCGCTATAAGGACTCAATGAGTGTAATTAGAGAAATAGTAGATAATAAAAAAAAAAAATGATATTGGCTTCCTATTATTTGACTCTTATTGACTACCAAAACTTTATCTTTTCTGATTTTGGTAGTTTATATTATATTATATACTAATATAATTTCTATGGGTTAATTTGAATTTAATTCTCACATGCTCGTATTTATTTAGATGATAATTTTATTTTTATAATATCCTAAATATATTGTATCAGGTACAAGTCCCTGCGACAGTAACCAAACTTGTCAAGGGCCTAACGGGACGAAGTTTGCGGCATCGGTAAACAATGTGTCGTTCATCCTCCCAGTAACTACTTCTCTTCTTCAAGCCCACCATTTTGGTCAATCACATTCTGTTTACTCCTCTAACTTTCCAATTACTCCCTTGATCCCCTTCAACTACACTGGAACTCCACCGAACAACACCATGGTTAGCAATGGAACCAAGTTAGCTGTTCTTCCATTCAACACCAGTGTGGAGCTTGTTTTGCAGGACACTAGCATTCTTGGTGCCGAAAGCCACCCTCTGCATTTGCATGGCTTCAATTTCTTTGTTGTGGGACAAGGATTTGGTAACTTTGATCCGAATAAGGACCCTAAGAAATTCAATCTTGTGGATCCCGTTGAAAGGAACACCGTTGGAGTCCCTTCTGGTGGATGGGTGGCTATCCGCTTCTTAGCAGATAACCCTGGTAAGTATAAACAAATAAATATGCCATTTTTTTCATAAAAATACGATTATTATTAATTAATTATTTTTTATTAATAAAATAATAAAAGAAACTCAGTGTTGATTGTTAAAAAATATATTTATGTTAAAATAATATTCATGATAAAGGATAAGGAGTATATACAGCGCAAGATTGAATTGAGTTCAACTTTGGAATAATTCTTTTTAGAGTAAATAGTTTTTTAGGAATTATTATTTTTATCGAAAATTCTAAACTTTTAAACCTGAAAACATTTAACCTCAAATGTTAAACTCTAAATTGTAAGTCTTTCAAAATATAACAATTTTTATCATTAAAAAAGCTTGATTAATATTAATTAATTAAAATTAAATTTCTATACTTATTCATCGAGAATAATCTTGCATGCAATTCTATTTTTATTAACTTAATTAGACGCTACATACCAACTAATATAATTTCAAGTTGAAAAAGAGCGCATGGATGCACGACATTGATAATTGAATGGTCAAGATTCAACAAGTTTTTATTTAATTTGATTTGGACCTTTGAATATTTATATCTGATATATTATTGATTATTATTATGTGTGCAGGTGTATGGTTCATGCATTGTCATCTTGAGGTTCACACAAGCTGGGGTCTAAAGATGGCTTGGCTTGTGTTGGATGGAGAACTACCCAACCAGAAGTTGTTTCCACCACCTGCTGATCTTCCAAAGTGTTGAAAAATTCAATGGGAATTTTCGTTATCTTTTTTACCTTTATTTTGAATTTTCCCCCTTTCTTCGAATTTTCTTTGTTTTGTTTTCTCATATTTATTTCCTTACTCTTTTTTAATGGCCCATTTTGGCATTCTTCATGGGCTCAATGATTATCAGTTTGTTACTAATTCAATTTTTTTTCATTGCGGGGATGAGGTGAATGGATATGGAAATTGTAATGTGCTTATATAATAATTAACATCTTTGTTGTCTTCAAAGTTGTAATGTTGCTTACTCCCAATGAATTCAATTCTGTTGTTTTAATAATCAAATCAAGAACTAGAACTTTTTATTGAGTGTTTATCTATTTTGTATCCTAAAAGCGTGGTCTGTCTAAAATCAGCACAAGCAAGTAATATGGGCGCTTCTAATGCACCATGAAATTAAGACCATTTACATTCAAAGAAAATCCAATGGCCCAGATTAAATTTATGTAAAACTTTTTGAATATTAGGGAAAAAAAATATAAAGTATTACATAATTATAAAAAGACCAACTAAACCAGTAGCGGAACCCTACTTTGCCTCCATGTGCCAATCCAAAGACACCTCCAGTGGTAGGCATGGAAACGCTACCCTGAACAAAGGTCGACGACATCATCCCTAATGCTGGCGTCACCAAGGATGTAGAAGAGTAAGAATATTACATGGCTTCGTGATGAAGAAGACTCAGATGGTATCATACAATCATTGATGCGCGCCGACTGTGGTCATGATGGGTCTTTCTTTTTTCCCTAATATTTTTTAATTTTTATTTTGCTCATTGATATGCTTAAGATTTGTTTCGCAGTGATGAATTGGATTAAGTAAATATGAAAAATGGGTGATTTTGTTTCGTTTTATGCAGGATTGTTTGTTTTGATCTTAATGATTAGGGCACTGAATCTCTAGTCACTATCATCGATCAATGAAACAGTGGATTCTGAAATATGGGTTTGGATTGATTAGTGTATCAATGATGGTGCTGTTTTTTTCACCTTATGCTTTAATGACATAGTTTGATGGATCATCTATGCGGTAACCTCGGATAATTGATTCCTTATTGGACGGTGAGTGTGTATGAATGCTTGATGGTCAACTCATTGCGGAAGAGATTCAAGAAATAGTATTAGTACCCTAACGTTTATGGTATACTAATATCACTTTCTTCTCATTTACCACAAACACCAGACAATCACAAGTGTGTATTACTGAGATGCATTAATCGTGTATGATATTAACAAGCATGTGACCTTTGAGGATGTGGAGAGATGGCTGAAGGAGCTTCCATATGATAAAATACAAATAGCTAATCACATTTAAAGCGATCACGTTACTTCTCCTAGATTCATCATATATCAAAGTAACATATCATTAACATAAAATAAGCATGATTATGTGAAAAATTAAAAGCGTAATATTAGTTTCTTTGTGGAAAAACAAGGTACACAATAAGGTGTTTAATATTTGTATTTTCCCATACTATGCTCATCAAGTCAAGTTATAATATCACCAAACAGCATGGAATATTGTTTTATTAGCTTCACCTTCCAGCAGAGTGTGAAAAGCATGCTTATAGAGGATCAATTTGTTGTCTTTGACATTATCTTTGTCGTACAAAGCCTTGCTAGCTAATGGAACTCCATGAATGATTAGTAATAGCAGAGAGAACTGTCAGTATCATGTTCTTTAGTGGATTTCATGTGACAAATAGCCTAATGGTGTAAATTTTTTCCCCTTTGAAGTAGATGCAATTTGAATATTTTTTCCGATCGTTTGTTGTACTCGACCAAGCGGGGAGAAGAGTTTATGACAACCACGGTTCAAACAATGGTTCCCTTCGACATTGCCATTAAGGACCAACTGCTATTCACGTACTAACTGCTATTCACGTACTGGCTAAGTTTACAGAAGCCAGAAAAAATCACTCAAAATAGTGGTTCCTATTGAAAATAGACCTTCCTAAAGACACGTGTTAAGATTGTAAATTAAAAAACTTTTATTGGAGACAAGAAATTTTAAAATGTTTAACGTATTTATCTATATTTATAAAATTTTATTATTTTTTAATTTTTATATTAAAATAACTATTATTTTAAAAATTTAATAGTTTACTAATTATTTTATACCTATTATTTTATTATATGCCCAGAGTGTTTTTTGGAAATAAAAAAATATGCTGTGATTAATAAATTTTTTTTTGATTTTATACTTATAGTTATTTAATAAATTTTATAATTAAATAAAAATATAATTAACTTAAAAATGAATGATTATAAAATAGAAAATAAGTTAAATAGATTTGAAATATAAAAAATTAAACTGAACTCTCTATATATATATAATAATTAGCTTATATGTTAAAGTTGTACAAGTGAGTAAGTGACCTAGTGGGGGTTGATCACCGATGCAATCTGCAGGAAGTGACCTACTCTGGGCTGCAGCTCACTGTATTCCTCCCCATGTCCACCCGAGCGGTTTCGACAGTTTTCAACGGTCCACAATAGTTTTAAAACACAAGCGAATTCTTGTTACGGCTAGTCTGGATTTGATTTTCTAGGTTTCTAATCGAACCGATTGATCTGGTCCGATTTTGATAACTATGTTTTTAAATCTTAACGAAGTTTTTGTTAAATAATAGAATAATAGTATAATTTGTAGTGATTTTCGTTAACAAAATAATAGAAATTATATTAAGCAAAATATTATTGGGAGAAATAGTAAAATAAAGCTCATATACATAAAATAATATTGGGATTTTCTAAAAATGACTTGAGTAATTTATATTTATTTTACACTGTATATATTTAAAAGGGAAAAGAACATTTTAGTCTCTGACATTTTAAAATTTGGATAAAATCGTCCCTCACATTTGAAAAATACTTGATAGTCCCTGATCATTTAAAAAATAGGATGTCTTAGTCCCTCCGTTAGCTAGCCCACCCATATTATGACGAAAGCTGCTGATGTGACTGGAAACAGACCCAAGCTGGCTGTAACAGTGTCCACATGAATGGGGGAACTCCTCCAATTCTCCAACTACGTAGTTTTGCATCTTTCCCTTTCTTCCCTCTCCTCCATTTCACTCTTGTGAAGAATAGAGCATAACAATAAATCTCTAAATCCCCAAATCCAATCCAAAATCAAGCATATATATATATATAAACCTAATACCTCATGAATTAGAATTGCACCCAAAATAATCAAATCCTGGAATGAGCTTCTTAAAAAACGAGACATTTCCTTTCTTCTTCTGCCAGTATTGGCATAAATGTTGTTAATGTTCTTTGTATATTACACAACAATCTACATCTTTATTGATAGCTCCTTTGGTCTTCAAAGGTCCCAACTGTTAAATTTGATTGAAAACTCAAATAAATAAAACAGTCCAAATACTACACAGTCTATTTTGTTCAATAAATACATATGATGGCAAATAAAAGGTACATATGGAGAGATAAATAAAAGGTACAAGTGTAAATAAAAGGTAAAGTACCTACTTTTTGTCCATGCTCAAGAAATGCTCCAACAAATAGAGGAGGCCTTCGTTTGGGAGTGTTGGAAAAGAAATCCCAATTTCAAGGATTAGGGATTAGAGATAATGTAGTAAAATGATTTGCATATGGAGATATGGGTTCCACCTGGACACCATTACAGTAAGTTTGGGTTTGTTTTCAGCCACATCAACAGCTTCCGTCACAATCTGGGAGAGCTAGTTAATGAAGGGATTAGGACGTCCTGTTTTTCAAACGGTTAGGGACTATCAAATATTTATCAAATGTGAGGGATGATTTTGTCCGAATCTTAAAAGAACAGGGACTAAAATGTCCTTTTTCCTATTTAAAATTAATCAAATTTAAAGCAGAACTATTCCCCTTACCATCTTTATGCTCATAGTTTCAGTTATTTTCATGTACTCCTGTGTACTATGTTGTACTTTAATAAAAAAAATAATGTTAATTTGCTAGTTATCACTTATCAGTTATAACAAATTCACTTATATAAATGCTGAAAATATATCATAGTCAAATAAGATACATATAATTTAAGATATAAATCATATAGCCTAATTATAAAAGGCTACATATGTTTTCTAATTCGAGAGAACTCTCTCTCTTTTAAAAATACAAGATTATCTTCTAATTATTAAGGCTTTTTTTTTATTTTCATCTAAATACCCTTATTTTGAAACTATTCACGAAGATGTTCTCGTTTTGCCTATGTGGCGACACTGTGGCAGCTTTTTTTTTTTTCAGGTGCTGACTAGAAGGCGCTACTGGAGAAGGTGCATCCAATGTGGAGGCGGGAACAAGGCAGGCGCCTCCGACGTGGCAGGCGCTGGCCGCATAGGCGCTTCCTACGTGGCAGGCGCTGGCCGCATAGGCGCCCCTACCTGCGGCTCCTTAACTCGACTGCACCCCCCTTTCTCCCCCTCATTCAACACTTTTGCTTCTCTCTCTAAACCTTCCCTTCTTCTCTCTAAACCCAAATTCTCTCAACCCATCTCTTGCTACTACACCCAAGTAAGTCACTTACTACCAAATTTTATTATGTTTGTATGTTATTAATTTTTTATACTATCAATTTTGATAGGTTTAGCTAGAAATTATGAACTTATTAATAGGTTAAAGTAATTTGTTGATGTACATTAGTTGAGTAATTAGATTAAATTTCTAATTTAAATAATAGTTAATTAATTAGTTAGATTAATTGTGTTAGTGGTTATAAAAATTTTATTTATTGGAATTGTATATTTTATTTTAGTAGGTACACATTAGTTGGCAAGTATAGATAATAGGCGTGAGATTAATTAGATTAATTATGTGCGTGATAGAACTATTTGATACATGCTATTAGGTTCAATTAGCTTTATTTATGTTTGTGATTTTTGGACAACTCGCGTGAAATACGGATATGTTAGATTGAATTAATTTGATTATTATAATATTTATATACATCTATGTTGCTATTTCTTAATTGAATGGTTAGATTGGTTGCCTAAGTTAGGGAATGATTTGTTCATTAGTTAGAATAGTCGGCTAAGTGGTAGTATTAAAATGTATGTCGTTAGGGCATAGACTATGAATGTA
>JASCZI010181264.1:156543-171528 GCA_036250425.1 Stylosanthes scabra | reverse complement strand
TTCATTTTTATCTAAGGTAATGAAGCTCTCTTCACTCCTCTTCATGTCCGAACCCTAAGTGCTTTCCATGGCTCATGTTTTCTTGTTTTCAAAAATAAAAATGGTAGCTTTTGGACGTCCAAGTGCACGATTGAAGCAAGCTCGAGTAAAGGCTAAGAAAGTTGGTGAAAGTTGATATTTTGATAAGTGATCTTGGTGATTCGAAAGGCAAGCTACACCCTAAGGTAAGGGGTTAGGCTTAGATTAGCTATATGTGCTACTTGTGCTATGTGATATGCTTGCTTGAATGCTATTACCATTATATTGCCTATTGCTTGCTTGAATATTGTTTGAAAAGCCTTTCTATAAAAAGTGGTCTTTGGCCGAATTGATGATGCTCAAGAGATGAGCTTTTGATGATAAAAAATGATATGAAATGTTGTGTGCTTAATGCCCAAGAGGTTATCACCCTTGGGACAAAAGATTTCATAAAACATAAACTACTAAATCGGTTAAGAGAAGTAAAAATAATAAAAATGATGTTTTTATGAAGTTAAGGGCAAAATGATAATATAAGTATCTTAATATGTTTTCCATAAATGAAACTTAAAGTATAATGTGAAAAATAAATTTTTTTGGTATAAAATTTAAAAGATTAAGTCTAGGTGGTAAATTAGTAAAACTAGTAAGTAAAGACTAGGTAAAAGGGGTAAAAATATCTTTAAAGAAATTTGTTTTCAAAACTGATTTAAATGGGGTCTCATATGTGTCTAATAAGTCTAAATATAAAATTTCACCTTAGAATAATAAAGTTACCTTAGGTAAATAAATTATTTACTAAAACTAGTTAAAACTGAGCCGGTTATGTGTTTAAAGGGGCAGTTTCGTCTTTTTAAAAGTGTTTTTTCTTAAAACTGTTTTTACCACGTGTAAATAAGGATGTTAGGAGACGAATGAAACTGGTTTGGGTTTAAAAGGATTTAAAATGAAAAATTTATAAAATTATTAGTAAAATATGTTAATTCGGTAAATAAGGATTTATTACAAGGGTAAAACGGTCTTAAAACTAAGTAATAAATAAAACTGTTTTAATGATGAATTGAGGTGCTTTTTAAAAGGGTAATGGCGCTGGTTTGAGTCAAAAAGAGCAAAAGAGGAAAAAGATATTTAATTTATAATAAGCTAAGTCAAAACCTAAAAGCTAGAAAACTCCTAAATTAGAAGATTATGAAATATTCATAATTAATATTTAAAAAGTGAAAAGATAGAGAATAATAATATATTATAAGTTCTGGAATATCATAAAATATTAAAAGACACCAAGAGAATGCTATATGAAAATACGGTTAGTGAACCGGTTAAACCGATAAGTTGTAAGAGTGGAAAAAAGCTAAACCGGAGGCTAAGATTATCATGATGATATAAGCTCCGAGTATGAAGTTTGAGAGAATGCTTTAATACATAAGCCAATATAATAATTAAGTCCCAAGGTGTGGTTATATAACCTTAGATGTGACGGTTGGTACCGATTCGGTTTGGTCGGCGATGGTATGGGACACAACGGTCGAACCGGGTTTTTCTTTTGGGAATGGTTCATGGCTCTGGACCGGTTTAATCCCTTAAGGAGGATTGGTTTGGAAACCGACCAAGTATCGGTCCTATCGGACTTGTGTCACTGTCAGACCGGTTGGTTCAGCTAAGTCATGTAGACCGAAGGCTAATCCGGCTACAAAGATGCTACTCCGGCTAACGATTCAGAGGAACGAACCGGTGAAATGCCTAGGGTACCTTTACGTTACATGTTCTAGCTGAAGGAACATGGCCACTTTGGATAGCTGAAGTCCACAACATTTGACAGTGGGTGAACCATACTTGGGTTTGATCCTAAATAATCGTCGGGTGCGGGAAGTAAACCGACGCATGAGCTCATGGCCTGCATTAGGACCAGGCATGCATCATATTGTGTGTTGCATTTGTGTGTGACTGCATTTATTGTTTGTGTGTGCTTTACTTTTCTGCTGTTGCTACTTGACTACTTGCTATCTGCTATCCTACGTGACGTCAGCCCCTAAGATAGAGTAGTTGCCCTCGTGATACCCCGAGCTGGGAACCTTAGGTTCTCACCCCTATCTTCTTACACTACCCAGGGCTTCTTCTTCTCTCTCCTTTTCTCTCATTCTCTTCGATACGATGAGGCTTACTGCACCACGTTCTCCTTGTCCTGCTGGCTCTCCAAGCATGTCTGTTTCATCTAGTTCTAGTAGGAACTTCCACCGGGAACGTGAGAGATCCCCTCGTACTCCTTTGCCACCACCCGCTCCGTTTCACGCACCAGGACCGGTGTACCCTATTCCTCGTACTCCGATGACGGATGCGAGATGATACCGTAGCCTGTTCTCCCGTCGCCGTGTAGCACCTCCTACTCCTCCTTACCCTTATCCCCCACCTAGCGATGAGGAACTCTCGGAGGGTACGGTTGACCCTACTGCTGAATTGGAAGGTGATCCTGACGAGCCTTACCATGAGGATATTGTGTACCCTGCTGGCCACGAAGCCTATTCTTCTCATACCTCCTATTGTTCTGAGAGGGAGAGTGTCAGTGCTAGCTCCGCTCCTTCCAGTCGCCACTCTTCGGACGATTCTTCTGCTAGTGGTTCCATAGGGTATGGTGAAGCTTCTAGTGGATCGGCGAGCGACTCTGCATCAGATGACGATCTGGTGAACCTTCATTTCGCCGGGACATTTCCGTAGCTACTGGGGTGATATGGTTGAGTCTTAGTACCTCATTAACTGTTAGAACAGTATGAGGTCTAGGATTAGTTAGTCAGGTTGGGCTCAGTTAGGTGACCTTAGCTGGGGTCGGGCTCAACCTGTAGGACGTCAGTTTGCATTGTACTTTGCTTATTTGTACTTTTCCTTTTTGTACTTCACTTCAGTTGGGATTTCGGAGTCTGTAGTACTTTCCTTGAGTTTTCTATATTTGGAACCTATCTAGAAACATTAATTATATGTGATTTCCTATTTTACTTATAACTGTTATTTAAATGTTTAATTTCTTTTGTGATCCGAAGGTTATTTCGTTGCTATCGTTACGCTACATCACGATAGGCTTGTAAGATTTTGAAATTTTAGAGTTAGGTTTTAGTGACATCTCCGGCCGTAGGTGTGATCATGACATACCAAAAGTCGGGGTGTTACATTTTGGTATCAGAGTGGTTCATCCTTATTAAGCCTGGGGGTGGACTGACTATGCTACGTTGCATATCTCTGTGTGTCTGTCATGTCTATTGGCATCCAGTTGTTGCACACGTACATGATAGTTTGTTTAGTTGCATTTTTGAGCACTGTTGACATTAGACCTGACATGTTGAGACTGATCACCTTGATGTAGATCGTCTGGTGTTGGTAGTTTACTCAGAGATGGTAACTAGCAGACATATCGAAGCTAGGGCTCGAATGAATAACAATCTTCCCACTCGCTCTGTGACTCCTACAGAGCTTATTCCTCAGACATCGCATCGTGAAGCGACTCTGATTCATGGAGAATGCTATATCCGCGGAGAAAAGCTATCTGTCCTCTACGATTCTGGTGCTACCCATTCCTTTCCATCCAATCGCACTGTTTCTCGTGTAGGGTTGATCCCTGAATAGCTTGGTTTCTCTTTAGCTGTTCATACCCCTGCTTCGTAGAGTGCCTATGCCCAGCGAGTTTGTAGGAATGTCGTGATCGACATTATGGGTAGAAAGTTTGTCCATAGCCTGATCTGCCTCCTCTTAACTGGCCAAGACGTTATCTTGGGTCTTGATTGGTTGTCTAGGAACCGAGTCTTTCTTGACTACTACCATAAGACGGCTTTGGTTGCACCGCAAGGTCTGGCAGGAATCCCTACCATAGCTATAGAGTGTTACCTGAACTCCGTTAAGGTGTCTAGCCAGGTGAGTAGCAATGAAGGGTTTATCCTTCTGATGGCAAGCTCGGTGGAGCTTGAACAGGATCTTGCGCAGATCCCTGTTGTGAGAAAGTATCCCAGTGTGTTCCCCGAGGACATCCCGCATTTCCTTCCGGCATGAGAAGTAGAGTTTGCCATAGACCTCGTGCCAGGAGCTGGCCCGGTGTCAGTAGCACCCTACCGTATGTCTCTCCTCGAGCTACGTGAGTTGAAGACTCAGCTGGAGGAGCTGATGGAGAAGAACTTCATTCGCCCGAGTGCTTCGCCCTGGGGAGCTCCGGTCTTGTTGGTAAAGAAGAAGGACGGAAGTATGAGGTTGTGTGTAGATTACCGGCAGTTGAACAAGATTACTATAAAGAACCGATATCCGTTGCCCCGGATAGATGATTTGATGGATCAGCTGAGAGGGGCCACAGTTTTCTCTAAGATCGATTTGAGGTCTGGGTACCATCAAATTCGAGTACGGGAGTCAGACATTCCCAAAACTGCTTTCCACACGAGTTACGGAGATTACGAGTACACCGTGATGTCGTTCGGGTTGACGAATGCTCCTGCTATATTCATGGACTACATGAATAGGATATTTCGCCTGTACCTGGACAACTTCGTTGTGGTGTTCATCGATGACATCCTAGTGTATTCTAAGACGATGAAAGAGCATGAAGAGCATTTGCGGACCGTTCTTAGAATACTGGGAAAAAAGCAGTTGTACGCTAAGCTATCGAAGTGTTAGTTTTGGATGGAAGAAGTGAAGTTTCTAGGACATGTGGTGTCAAAAGGCGGAATTGGGGTAGATGCCTCTAAGATTGAGGCAGTGCTGAATTGGGAACCCCCAAGGACGGTGACCGAGATCCGCAGTTTCCTTGGTTTGGCTGGGTATTACCGAAGGTTTATCCAAGGATTCTCTCAACTTGCCCTTCCTCTGACGAAGCTCACGAGGAAAGGAGAGCCTTTTGTATGGACCGAAGAATGCCATAAGAGTTTCGAGACTCTAAAAGAGAGACTTACCACCGCTCCTGTCTTGATCCTTCCTGACCCCAATGGTCCATTCAGCGTGTACTGCGATGCTTCGCACAAAGGACTTGGTGGAGTTCTGATGTAGAACCGCAACGTGGTTGCTTATGCTTCGAGGCAGCTACGACCGCACCAGATGAACTATCCCACGCACGACTTGGAGCTGGCTGCAGTGGTGTTCGTACTGAAGATATGGAGGCACCACCTGTATGGGGTGCAGTTTGAAGTATTCTCGGATCACAAGAGTTTGAAGTACATCTTCGAACAAAAGGAACTTAACATGAGGCTGAGGAGATAGCTAAAGCTACTGAAGGACTACGAGTTCCAACTCAGCTATCACCCGGGAAAAGCCAATGTAGTGGCTGATGCTTTGAGTCGCAAGCACGCTAGTCTCACTCAACTGAGGATAAAGGAGGAAGAGCTTATAGCTAGTCTAGATGTTATGCGGTTGGGACTGAGAGAGGGCAAAGACAGAGTTTGTTTGGCACAGCTGTAAATTACTTCGGATTTCAAGGCTGGAATCCATCAAGCGCAGCAAGAAGGGAGTGTGATGGAAGAGATGAAAGAGGGAATGGATGATGCAAAGCTAAAGGAGTTTCGTTTGGATGGAGATGGACTCTGGAGATACCAAGGGAGAATTTGTATCCCTAATTTCGGAGATTTACGCCGAATGATTTTGGATGAGGGTCACCAGGGAACGTTCTCAGTTCACCCGGGGAGTAAGAAGATGTATCATGATCTGAAAGGTATGTTCTGGTGGCCGGGAATGAAGAAAGATGTTGAGACTTACGTCTCACAATGCCTGGTGTGTCAAAAGGTGAAGATTGAACACCAAAGACCTTCGGGAGAACTCCAACCCTTGTAGATACCCAAATGGAAGTGGGAGAACATCACCATGGACATGGTGTGTGGACTTCCGAGGACAGTTAATGGGCACGAAGCCATCTGGGTTATAGTGGATAGACTGACCAAGTCTGCTCACTTTCTCCCTATTAGAATGGATTACACTATGGAGAGGATGGCACGGTTGTACATAGAAGAGATCGTTAGGCTGCACGGAGTACCGTCGAGCATCGTGTCTGATCGAGATCCTCACTTTACGTCTCGATTTTGGGAAGCGCTTAACAACTCTTTCGGCACCGAGTTGTGCTTAAGTACCGCTTGTCACTCTCAGACCGATGGGTAATCTGAATGAACGATTCAAACACTAGAGGATATTTGCTGGTGACGGGATCCTCACCTTTTGTCTGAAGTACCTAGGGCACCTTTACGTTACATGTTCTAGCTGAAGGAACATGGCCGCTTTGCATAGCTGAAGTCCACGACATTCGACAGTGGGTGAACCATACTTGGGTTTGATCCTAAGTAATTGTCGGGTGCGGGAAGTAAACCGACGCATGAGCTCATGGCCTGTATTAGGACCAGGCATGCATCATATTGTGTGTTGCATTTGTGTGTGACTGCATTTATTGGTTGTGTGTGCTTTACTTTTCTGCTATTGCTACTTGACTACTTGCTATCTGCTATCCTACGTGACGTCAGCCCCTAAGATAGAGTAGTTGCCCTCGTGATACCCCGAGCTGGGAACCTTAGGTTCTCACCCCTTTCTTCTTACACTACGCAGGACTTCTTCTTCTCTCTCCTTCTCTCTCATTCTCCTCGATACGATGAGGCCTACTGCACCACGTCCTCCCCGTCTGTTTCATCTGGTTCCAGTGGGAGCTTCCACCGGGAACGTGAGAGATCCCCTTGTACTCCTTTGCCACCGCCTGCTCCGTTTCACGCACCAGGACTGGTGTACCCCATTCCTCGTACTCCGATGACGGATGCGAGACGATACCGTAGCCTGTTCTCCCGTCGCCGTGTAGCACCTCCTACTCCTCCTTACCCTTCTCCCCCACCTAGCGATGAGGAACCCTCGGAGGGTACGGTTGACCCTGCTGCTGAATTGGAAGGTGATCCTGACGAGCCTTACCATGAGGATATTGTGTACCCTGCTGGCCACGAAGCCTATTCTCCTGATACCTCCTATGGTTATGAGAGGGAGAGTGTCAGTGCTAGCTCCGCTCCTTCTAGTCGCCATTCCTCGGGTGATTCTTCTGCTAGTGGTTCCATAGGGTATGGTGAAGCCTCCAGTGGATCGGCGAGCGACTGTGCATCAGATGATGATCTGGTGAACCGTCATTTCGCCGAGACATTTCCGTAGCTACTGGGGTGATATGGTTGAGTCTTAGTACCTCATTAACTATTAGAACAGTACGAGGTCTAGGATTAGTTAATCAGGTTGGGCTCAGTTAGGTGACCTTAGCTGGGGTCGGGCTCAACCTGTAGGACGTCAGTTTGCGTTGCACTTTGCTTATTTGTACTTTTCCTTTTTGTACTTCACTTCAGTTGGGATTTCGGAGTCTGTAGTACTTTCCTTGAGTCTTCTGTATTTGGAACCTATCTGGAAACTTTAATTATATGTGATTTCCTGTTTTACTTATAACTGTTATTTAAATGTTTAATTTTTTTGTGATCTGAAGGTTATTTCGTTGCTATCGTTACGCTACATCACGACAGGCTTGTAAGTTTTTGAAATTTTACAGTTAGGCTTTAGTGACATTTTCGGCCGTAGGTGTGATCATGACATACCGAAAGTCGGGGTGTTACAATAGCAAATAGCAACCACACACAGACAATATAATGCAACCACACACAGACAATATAATGCAACCACACATAAATGCAACACACAATATGATGCATGCCTGGTCCTAATGCAGGCCATGAGCTCATGCGTCGGTTTACTTCCCACACCCGACGACTACTTAGGGATAAACCCAAGTATGGTTCACTCCTGTCAAATGTCGTGGACCCAGTCCAAAGCGGCCATGTTCCAAGACTAGAACATGTAGCATAATGGTACCCCAGGTACTCTAAGCAAAAGGGTGAGGATCCCGTCACCAGCAAATAGCGCAAGCAAATAATAAACCGCATCGACAGGAGGAACATGATGATCGTTATAGCCTTTAGGTAGAGAGCCTTCAAGCTTAGTTATTAGACAAGCGGGATGACACCCAGCCCTTGCATTAGCATTTATTTAGCATTAGCATAAGCGTCTTAGCATAGCATAGCCTTTAGCGTTCACCGGTTCATTCTATTAAACCGTTAGCCGGAGTAGCATTGTGTAGCCGGAATTTAGCCTTCGGTCTACATGACTTAGTTGAACCGACCGGCCTAACGATGACCCGAGTCCAATAAAACCGATACCTGGTCGATGCTTGACCAATCCACCAATCCATTTCAAGGGATTAAACCGGTCCAGAACCATGAACCATTCCCAAGAAAGAAACCCGGTTCGATTGTCGTCTCCCATACCACGGCGACCAACTGAATCGGTACCAACCGTCACATCTAAGGTTATATACATCCACACCTTGGGACTTTAATTATTTTGATAGCTTATGTATATTAACGTACCCTCACCTTATACCTCGGGGCTTATATCATCTTGATAATCTTAGCCTTCGGTTTAGCTTCCGGTTCACTCTCTAGATTCTTATTTAATATTTTCTTAGTGTCTTTTAGTGTTTTATGATATTCCAGAAATTATTATAATCTCTTTTCTCTTATCTTCTCACTTGTTAAAGATTATTTATGAAATTCTGGTTATCTTATAATTTAGGAGTTTTCTAGCTTTTCAGTTTTAACTTAGTTTTCTATAAATTACGTATCTTTTTCATCTTTTAATATTTTTGGCCCAAACCAGTGCCATTACTCTTCTAAAATAAATTTCTATTTATCATCAAATCAGTTTTAAGTAATACTTAGTTTTTAGGACCATTTTACCCCTATTACTTCCTCTTATTTTCCGATTTAACCTAGTTTACTAAATAATTTATAACTTTTTCATTTTAAGTCCTTTTAAGCCCAAACCAGTTTTATTATTCTTATAACATCTTAATTTATATTGGAAAAAAACATTTTTACAAAAATATATTTTCTTAATGACGAAACTGCCCTTGAAAACCCATTCCCGGTTCGGTTTAAACTTAGTTATGTAATTAATTTATTTACCTAAGGTAACTTTATTATTTTAAGGTGAAATTTCATATTTAAGTTCATTAGACACATATTAGACTCCCTTAAAAACATTTTTGAAAACAATTTTGTAAAAAGACACTTTTACCCCTTTTTACCTAGTCTTTACTTACTAGTTTTACTATTTTACCACCTAGTCTTAATCTTTTAAGTTATTAACCAAAAACACTTTTATCATACATTATTTTGAGGATCTTAATTATGTAAACAACATTAAACTATTTATTTTACCATTTTCCCCTTAGTTCATAAAAACGTCATTCTTATTATCTTTACTTCTTAAAACCGATTTAGTAGCTTAAGTTTTATGAAAATCTTTGTCCCAAGGGTGATAACCTCTCGGCCATTAAGCACATAGCATCATATATCATTTTGATCATCAAAATACTCATTTTAAGAGTAATAGCATTCGGCCATAGGCCATTCTTGCATAGCAAGTTTAAGAGCAATATTCAAGCAAGCATTAAGCATAAGCATAGCATGAGCAAACAAGCAAGCTAGCAAGCAAACACATAGCACCTAGAGCATATATTTATCTAATTTAAGCCTAACCCCTTACCTTAGGGTGAAGCTCACTTTAAACCACCAAAAGCCTTTAGATTCACCAACAAACAAGAGCCTTGGCCTCTCCTTTGAGCTTGATTCCAACCGTGTTTTGAACTTCAAAAGCTATCATTTTTATTTTTGAAAACAAAGAAAACATGAGCCATGGAACCTAACTTAGCCTCGGGTGAGAAGAGAAGAAGGTGAACTTCATTACCTTTGAGAAAATGAAGAAGAGGGTGATGGTTTCGGCCAATATGAGTAGAGGTGACCTAGTTTCATAAGAAAATACTAGAGAGCTTTAGTTCATCATTTGAGTAGTATGAATGAACTGGGGTTTGTACTTACCTTGAATATTAAGAAGAAGATGAAGTAGATGATGAAGAGAAGATGATAAGAAGCTTGAGATGAGAATGTTGGTGATGAAATGATGTTGGTTTGGCGGTGGTGGTGCTAGGGTTTTGATACGCTTGATCTCGGCAAGTGTACCGAATCGTACAACTAATACCACGGTGAAGTGGGTATCGTTCCCACGAGGAATAAAGGACCAAACAATACTATCTAATAATTATTCTAACCAGATCAAATAAAACTTTAAAAGAATGATGGTGAAGAATTCGAAATAATGAGTAAAGGAGAACAGAAAATTACTTGAGATTAATGTGATGTAATGAGATGTTAAGAGCTTTGGAGATGTTTTTCCCTTGAGGGCCAATGCATACACTCGATTATAATTCTAGGTTCTTAGAAATCAAGCACAACGAATCTAGTATAACTAAGCCCTAATCTCTTAGTAACTTTGTTTCTATTTACTTAATCAAAAGCTAATCTCTTAGTCAATCAATCAAATAAATAGGTGAAGACCTAAATCAGATTTTAATCCTTATGAGTCTCAAAAGTGATCCTAGATTAGATTAAATGTCACTCTATCCAAAATAGTTCTAATCCAATTTTAACCCACAAAATTTTAGTTGCATAACAATTAACTTGACTATCTCTAGTTAGACTTAATTGATTATGTGATTCAATTTCCAGCTAGCATAAACTAATAGATTTCTCAATCTAATTAATCTAGCCCTAGACAAGTTAAGAACACCTGTCAGTGATTCTAAATATTAGGATGAAGAATAGAAAATTAAATCATGCATAGAAGATAACTGAAAATACCTCAATGAATTAATAATCGAATGTACATAGTGACTACCTCATGTTGGGTGAACAAAGCTCCTCATCCTTAACAATGGAGTAGTTTAGCAATGCATAATAAAAACTAGATCTAAGAATTATGAGAAAACAAATCCGTGTTGAGTGTGTTCTCCCATAGTGGTAAATCACTCTTTATATATATTCTAATCTAAATTCAAATTAAAATCTAATCATATCTTAATCTAATTCTAATCTAAATTAAAATAAAAAATCTAATCTTATCTTTAATCTAATCCTAATCTAAATTCAAATCAAAATCTAATCTTATCTTAATCTAATCCTAATATTATCCTAATTTTATCATAATCTTATCCTAATCTTATCTTCTATGGTTACAAAGCTTTATCTTCTTCTCTTGATCTTGAATCAATCTTATCTTCAATCTTCCAATTATGCCCTTGATTATTGGATGGAATTGAGGCTTAACAACTTGGATTGGATTGGCCTTTAACAAAACTGGATGTTGCTGAATTTTGCCTCCCACGTATAACGTGTAACTCCCACGTATAACGTGGGGTTACTGCCCAAGGTCGCCATTTGCTTTTAATAGCTCATGTATAACGTGAAGATGTACGTGGGCTCTCTGTCAAGTTTGTGCTTTGGCTCTTAATTCCCACGTATAACGTGGGTGGCTCACGTATAACGTGTAGCCTCTGTCCAATTCTGCCAATTGAGAGATTAATTACCACGTATAACGTGGAGTAGCCACGTATAACGTGGGGCTTGGAACTTAGAGTTTTTCTCTCATTCTTCTCTGCTTTGTTCTTCCATTTTCAATCCTCTTTGTTTGATCTTTAATCACCTAAAATCCTTTGTGAAACACTCTAAACATAAACAAAACTCAAAAGAACATCAAGTTTATTTGATTGACAATTTGAGAGTATAAATCACAAGAATAATCATATAATTAAAGATGAATTGAAGCTAAAAACAACCCAAGATGCATACGCATCAGGTTCTTCAACAACTTTGATGAACATTCAAAGTGTTCTTGAGTTGTTCTTGTGAAATATAGGTGTTTGATCTTTTAAGTGATGAGAGAGGTGGTTAAAAATGTGTTTAAGAGGGTTAAATTTCTGGAAATAGATGGTTCAAAGAGAGAGAGAGCGAGCTCAGACCAAGTGGGGGAAGCTAGAGAGAAATTTTTTTGTTGATGAAGTGGTAATTAGTTTGTATGGAGTTAAAATGAAATAGTGGTGTGGTTAAGAGATTAATTGAATTTGAATTAGGGCTAGGGGAAGGGAGTAGCTTCGAATAGCAAGGAAAAGAAAGGGAGTTCATTGGCTTTGCATTGATTGAGGCCATGCAACCAATAGAATTAAAAATGTGTGTAAGATAAAGTAATATTATTTTATTCATGGTAACTTTTATGAGTAACCAACAAGCAAGCTTAGTTACTTAGGGTTAATTTGTGGTTTTTGAACATTTTTGGACTGAAGTACACGGCCAAGGGCGGCTTCCATGCTCGAATACGAATTTTCGGAAAATTTTCGTTTCCGAAAGTTCACGCATTTTAGTAAAAATCGATAAAACCGTGCCGTAAGGCAAAAGCGTAGCTCTAGCTTAGAAATATTATTTTAGAATCATCATCATCGTCGTCCAAGGTATAATTTAGCATCACTCAACATTTAATTCAAGCAAGCGAAATCGAAATTGTTCATTCCAAGCGTTTCGACCAAAACCGTGGCCTAAGGTAAAGCGTAGCGAAAAAGCGAGTTCTTACATCCGCACCACGCATTAGTGTATTACGGGCAATTCTTTGATACATTGAAGCCAAGCAGGATAAGATGAACTTTCATTGCTCTAATTTTAAAATTCTTAAACGATATTCGTATCTATGCTTGTAAGACTTACAATAGTGATACTCACTGTTGCAGATTGTATGGACTCCATACGCGGGTGTCAATGTGCTGAATTTTTGCACACAGGGGGCACAGGTTTGGCGTACACTAGCGCCCATGATCTTATTCCACATTTTGGAGTACCACCGGCCAGATCGAGTCATGCGCCAATTTGGACTTAATCAACCAATTTCTGGACGAGCACACCAGCCGGATCAGTTACACTCAGTGACACTATCTGGTAGGATCGATGAGGTTTGGCATGTTACCCACGCTGCCTACATTCACAGGTGGGATACGCGCAGGGAGCACATTCAGATAGGAACACCACTAGAGGCGCCTCTTACATCCACATCGGAATACATGAAGTGGTATAGACGTAACACACGACGATGGATCGGCCGATCTTCAGCTTCTTTAAGCCAAGTGGTGAGCAATGTAACATATTTGCGCTTTCTTTACTCAATTAAATCCGATAATTGAACTGAACTCATTGTACGTCATAACTTCATGCAGGTGGATATGGTTGAGCAACTGCACATCTCTTCGAGTGCTCCTTCGCCTAACTTTACACTTGCTAGTGTACATCAAGCCACCACGGCTATTTTGGAAGCATTTGGAGAGCATGATTGCACGCTGCTCCAACAGATTAGTCAGCCAGCACCACCATCACAGACATTGGTTCAGCCGCCACCTGAAGAGGTTGAGCAAGGTGGCAGCCGAGCTCGCCGACGGCGAACCGGATTAGCAGTTAATCGTACTAGACTGCGTGACGATGTGTCGAGTTCTTAATCCAATCATGGCACTTAGTCATCCACACCAGCACCAACGGGCTCGCCGCGCATCCGCCCCAGCAACATTTCCCACAGCACTACCGTCCCCCCATTTCCACCTTCTTTTCCATTTCCATACCTATACCCCGCCTATCAGTTTCCACCGCCACCACTACCTTCTTGAGTTTCATTTTTTTAACATTCTGTTGCGTTTCTGCATTGAATTACTTTAGACTTAAATATCTGGTTAGAGTTGTGCTGAGTACTGTAGTTGGTATTCTTTTCAATCGAACAAGTTATTTGTTTTTAGTTGAACATGTTATGTGTTTTCTATGAAACACATTGTTTTGTTTTTGGAATAGATTAATGTGACGCCCTTGAAATTGAATTAACGCGAATTAAATACAATTAGAATTAATTGGAATAAAACTGGTACACACTCTACTGGGCCGACCCAACTGGGTCAAGTGAGTGAGGTGGGTCACAAGGACCCGACACCCACTCACTCAACCAAAACAAAATAACACAACAACACATCACAACAACAACACACACGACACAATACTCCTCTCATTCTCTCCATACTCTCTCAATTCACCACCAACACACCACCTTCAATCTACCACAACTCACTCACCGGAGCTCCGATTGCCGCACCGTCGCCGGCTACACGAAGCTCTCGCCCCTATCTTCGATTCTATAGTGCAATTAAGGTATGGGTGTCATTAGTTATAGCTACATTCCCCTACTTCTCCAATTCTTAGGTATTGAGTTTGGTTTTTGTGAATTCCATGGAAATTCCATGAATTAGGGGACACTAGGCATAGATTGAAGCCAAGGAGGCAACAATCAAGCTAGTGGAATTGAAGGAATTAAGTGGGGAAGCTAGAGATCATAGCTTTTGGAGGTCTACAAGAGGTACGGAGTAGGATTCCTTAGCTTAGAGCTTATATCTATGTGATTCCTTGAGTTGCATGCTTGAATTTCTTGCTTGATTGTGGAATTGCATGTGATAATATGTTTGCATGAGCTTGTTGTTGTTGAATTGTCGTTTCAAACTATGGATTGAGTAGATAGGAAGTGGATTGGAAGTGATTGAGTTAAGAAATTGAGAAGGAATGAGGATATGGGATGAATGATGAGATGGTTTAAATGTTTAAAGATGACATGTTGATATGGTAAGTGGTTTGAAAGGTATTTTGGCTGAAAATGCAGGTTTCTGTCACGAACGAATCGATTCGAGGGGTGTCGAATTGACTCGTTGGGCCTAAAACTCTTTGAAACATTTAAATTGGTGGCCTTTGAGTCGATTCGATAATCCTCCGAACCGATTCGCTTTTGGACAGAGACTTGAGCTTTAAACTCAAATCGATTCGTCTATGAATCGAGTCCACTCGAACGATGGATTCAGAAAATGAAATATTTGCTAAGAGTTTTGAGTCGATTCGAACATCAGGTGAGTCGATTCGTTTTCAAACAGAGAATGAAAGGCTTCACTCAAATCGATTCGCACTTCCTTTGAGTCGATTCTAGACGATGATTTTCTCAAGAAACGTTTGAACAAGTACACAGAATCGACTCGAATGAGGGTGGAAC
>JASCZI010181264.1:146291-156418 GCA_036250425.1 Stylosanthes scabra | reverse complement strand
ACTGAGCGAGTCGATTCGGTCAGAAGGCGAATCGATTCAAGCCTTTCCACATTCAAAGAAACAGAATTTGAACTGCGGGTTGAATCGATTCGAGAGGCACTCGAATAGATTCAAATCTTCTTAAATTTTTGAAACTGAGAATGTAATAAGAGGAGTAAAGTGATCCGCTTCCTAGGCTACTTAAGATCTTTTATAAAACAAGAACCGTGAGCCTAGGCATCTGGAGGGGCCTGTAAGGCTAACGACTCGGCTTACGGCAATAGCGGACCATTGGGAGTAGTGAGTGATTGTGGGGTTTTCGTTTCCACGTGGGACAAAAACTAACGTCGCGGCTTACGGTAGCGGCAGGGGGGCCTTTGGCTCAGGACCCGGCTACCAAGCTAGGTTTAGTCAATGAAAAGGAAAGGGAACCCCCAAATATTGAGATTTAAATGTGAAAAGATCATAAATGATCGGGGCCGGGAAGAATGATCCTCCGGGGAAGTACGAACGATGGTTGTCCGGAGCTAGTATCGGACCGGTCGGGTTTGGCTATTATAACCGACCGGATGAGCTCATCTTAGCCTTTAGGATTTAGGCATCCATCATTTGCATATTGCGTGACATTGTTTGGGTGTGCCTATTTGATGTATCTGGTTGAAACTAACTGAGTACTTGCTTAATTGAATTATTTGATATTATTGTACTCTTCATGTGTGGTGACTCTCGTGACTAGGTAGATATAAGAGTTAAGTTTGGGGAACTTGTTCCGTACTGGGAACCCCATGAATTTGTGGTTCTCACTCCGTTGTTGTTGAAATGTTTCAGATGCAGGTGGAGCCTAGCTGTTCGGTTTGTTGGCTAGTGCTACGGGGAGCTTGCCTGGTTATTTTACTGTTTTGCTAGTGTGTGGTTAGGGAACTTGAGTTGTAAGCGTAATCTTGGGAGTAAGTGAAGGAACTATGTATTTTGGAGACAGTCTTGGTGTTGTGAACCTAATCTTTACTCCTGTTCTATGTGTGTTAACGCTGCGTAACACTGTAAGACATATTATTATCATATATGTACTTCGATTGGCTCCTCGTTATGTCCTCTTTCTATTCGTTAGCATCTTTTTTTAGTTCTTCTTCTGCGTATCGGAACTGTAGATGCCTTGAGTTCCACCGGCTCAGACTTAAGCTGGGTGGTGGAAGCTTGGGGTGTTACAATTAAATTGTTAATCAGGTACAATTTTGAACATCAAAGACACAATTTCAAAAATTTGATGTTGCTGCCACGTGTGCAGAGGTGCCTATGCGGCCAGCGCCTGCCACGCAGGAGGCGCCTTCTGCTCCTGCGCCTTCACCTTAATGGCGCCAACCCCGTCCACGTGTTTTACAGCAGAGGCGCCTGCCTTGTTCCTGCCTCCACGTTGGATGCGCCTTCTCCAGTAACGCGTCCTAGTCAGCACCTGAAAAAAAAAAGAAGCTGCCACCGTATCGCCACGTAGGCAAAACGAGAGCATCTTCGTGAATAGTTTCAAAACAAGAGCATTCTCGTAATAAGTTTTGAAAACAAGGGTATTTAGATAAAAAAGCCAATTATTAAAAACTAATTATTCAATTAAGAATAATACCTCCAAGTATGATAACACATAGTCAACTGCAAATATTACTAAGAGGACAGCAATGATTTTTTTATTAATGTTTTAAAAAAATATCTATATAAGCTAATGTTTTAATAGAATCAAAATAAAATCTATCTATCCAATCCAATCCTTCTAAACAATAACGACTCTTATAAAAATTAATAACATAACATCAGATAAAAAAAATCAACTCTTATCCTTTTAGTTATTGTACTATCTGCTAGTATAAATCTTGCTCCTAAAACAAATTTTTTAGAGAAATTATTATATAAACATCTAATTTTCTTTGAAAATATTAATTTTTTAAGAAAAATTTAAATCTTTACCATATTTTCTGTCAATAGTTTCTATCATTTTAATGATGTACTCTATGTACTCTATTATACTTTAATAAGTAAGTGCATGTCAATTTGCTAATTTTCAGCAGTAACAAGTTCACTTATATAAATATTAGATATAATTATAAAATATAAAACCCATGCAACCTAATTATAAAAGGCTATATATCTTTTTTTGGTTTGAAACAACTGTATCTTTTAAAAATAGAAGAATATGTACTAATTATTAAAATTATTTTTTTCATTAATAATAATATCTCACAAATATGAAAATATATAATTAACTATAACAGTACTAATAGGAATCCAGATAACTTGCAAAGATATTTCTGCCAATATTTTGAATGAAATAACTCTATAACCTACTGTAACTAAAACATTCACTAAAAAAAGTTATCTATCTAATTCAATTCCTCTGAAAATTAAATAATAATTAAGTTTATTAAATTATTAACAAATAGAAAAAGACATTTCCCATGTGTACTCATTAGGAGTACTTATAAAAAAGAAATTTAGGAGAATTTATTTTTATAAATAGGATTGAATTTCACTAAAGAACTTGAGAGAATTTCACAATTTTGAATGTACTTAGCTCTTAATCAAACATGATTATTATATTTTTAGATATGCCAACAAAAAGTTGTTAAAATAATTCTAAAAAATTAAATATTCTAAAAATTAACACTTTTCTTTTTCAATTTTTTTTTTGAAAAAAAAAAGAAAAATTGCAATATACAAACCTGCATATAACACTAACATAACATCTGAAAATATTGTTAAAGTAAGAATATATCTGAAAAGGCAATTCATGTATTCACATATACTCACCTGGTATTAAATAATAGAGAAAATTAAGGTAAAGGATCGTTAAAAAGATTTAATTATTAAAAAGGACCTATTAGACTAAAATTATTATGAATGATTAATTTATATAATATTTAAAGAAAATGATCACATTTTATTTATAGAAAGACAAATATACCTTTAATTATTTTTTTTAAACTTACTTTCTTTTAATTATTTGTTATATTCAAATTCTTATTGATAGATGCTTACCTTTCATAATAACTAGCGAGAACCCGTGCGATGCGTGGGGCCGAAAAGTTATAAATTATGTAATGACAGCGCGAAATTACTTAAAATGAAACTAAAATTATGATTATTAAAGATTTTGACATAAAATATGAAAGATGGTATAAAAAGCATTTAATGCAAATATGAAAATGATGCTATTAACGGAAAGGAAAAAATAAAATTGAAGGTGAATTAAGCAAAGTTAAACTATCATTAAAGTTTCAGTGTGAATAGCATGGATAAAAATCATCAAGTAAAATAGTTAAGACAAAAATCAAGTAGCATAATTAAGACAAAATAGTTAAGTACTTTATATCAGAGTCATATTAGAAGATAAACTTCCAAAAAGATGATTGTTACAAAAAAAACTTTATTATATTTATTAAAATATAAATTTGATAATATATTACCTTTCATTAATTTTTTTATTATTATTTATTATTGACATAAATATTTTTTCATATTTTTCTATTTTTTTTCAAAATTTTATTTTCAATTGGGTATCCAATTACCCAAACTAATCCAACCGGGATTTAATCGGTTCGTTTGGTTCGGATTCAATTGCTAAAAATCTCAAATCCAAACCAACTCAAACCAATTAAAATTTAATCTGTTCGGTTTATATTTTCTCCTAAATCCGAACCAACCCAACCCGTGCTCACCCCTAGTCAACCCTAATAATAGAGTTTAATTCATTGCAACACCAAAAATAGAAGATAATTTCAATTTAATATCTATCTAAAATGGGACTATACTTTCAAAAATTAAACTTTTGAATAAGAAATCACACATCATTAAGTATAAATAAACAACTTACTACCAACATTCACTAAAATAAAATATAACAAAGTTTACTTTTAAGAATGAAAACCACTTCCACTAAATTATAGATCTTAAACCCAAGATTAAAATTTGAAGAAAAGGTTAAACACTCCATTGCCAAAAGATAAAGTCTTCTATCTTGAGTTTTGACTTTTTCATTGGTCCATCACCAATAATTAATATATTCAGATATTTAATTAATCATATAATGTTTTTAATATAATTAATAACTAACTTGATAACATGACCAAGCAATATAAAATACTTTTCTAATTATTCTGTTAATTCACTCTTAATTCCTAAAAGTAATTAAGGTAATCAAATGCATTTATTATCTTAATCTCAAACCATAGAAATTTAATCAAAGTTTCCCATGTTCTTAACTTAATAGAATGTTTGGAATGATAATTTATGAATATATATTATTATGGTGAAAGTTTATGAAAAAATTTTGGAATATACCAATGAATGGCCTAATTTCTAAGCGTAGCAACTTCAGAACAACATAAGCACACTTTAAATCTTGTAAAATAACCATAACTTCAAATAATTAACTGATGTATAGATATTGATAACAACATAATGAATATGACATATCTTTGGTACAATAAATTCTACTGAACATTAACACTTAAGTGAGCAATAAACATATCACAATCATTTTTAGGCAAAAGAGAAATAATAATACTCTCATGTTCAATTCAACCATAGAAAGCACAAATCTTAAATTCAGATCCATAAATCAAAAAGAGTTAAGAAAAAATATATAGAGAATAAGAATTGTTATATGTATAATGCAGTATTACTAATATTTTCTCTTCTATGTTTAATAATACACATAGCAAATATTAATATCAATAGTATTGACTTATTGGCTATTGCATGAGAATTGAACACACAATGAGTGTATTTGTATTGACTTTTCAATGCCTAAAGTGTTTCCACACAATGGCTTTGAAATTGTTAAAGAATATATTCATTAATAACATGAAGAAAGGGATAATGTCGATATAATTAGATTAGAAAAATAATAAAATAGAATATAAACTCACCTAAAATTCCATGCATTCTCTTTCCTTAACTATATGCATGTGCCTTCTATTTTAAATATATTAGAATCTTCTGAGAAGAAAATACTCAAACAATTAAAGTGACATATACATTTAAGTTCAAAGTATAGATTTGGCAAACACTCAAATCTGATCCATCAATAATATCATGTAAACCAATCATAAAACAAATAAAATAGGGATTAATGAACTCTACAGCAACTGCAATAACAACCATGGAAATTTGTCTTCCTTATTGTTATTGGTTTCTAAAACAATAGATTTTGAATTGCATTTTTTACCGATCATCCAACTTCATAAAAAAAAGAGGTAAAATTATCAATTGCAAATGAAATTATAATTAACCAACAAAATGCACATCCCAAAGAATTAAAATCAAAATAAAAATAGTTAGTAGTATTTACACCAAATCCAACCATTTAACAGATATGATGATATATGTAACACAAAGTAAGATATAAACTCTCTTTTATAAATAAAACAAATATTAAATAACAAAATAGCTTATCATGCTCACCTACAATTTATTTAAAGAAAAATAAAAAAATAAAAAATACTAAGTAAAAGAAATAAGTGAGTACCCATAATATACTACAATATGTCTTCCTTTCTCTGCATCATGCTCCCGTCAGCATTTGTTGCATCTTTACTGTTTGAGCGCATGCAAACTCCTATGAATACAATGAATAAACAATTCCATAATGAAACAAGATAAACAAAAGAAATACTTATATAATATATTTCACTAATTGATTTTTTATTCTATTTTTTGTGGTCACTGAAAGCTCAAATCTAAAAAAGTTAAAATAAGGCTTCAATAATTTAAATTAGAAAACTACTATACACCAAGACAACTAATAAGAAAAAACCATAAAAATCTTCCTTTTCATCAAGACCTCCTACCATGCATAGAATTTTTTAAAGTTGTGTTTAAAAAATGGAATTTTTGAATATACACAATAGAAGCTATTTAATTTATGACAGAAACATATGATTGTAGAACAGAGAATGTAAAGCACAAACTGTGCTTAAAAGTTTTTAGATCATATGTAACTAATTTTCTGCAGTTATTTACTTGGAACAGCCTACAAAAAATGCAACAAGGACGACAACGGTAGCGGCAACGACAACATCCTCCACTATCGTCGCCACCTTCTTCTTCTTATTTTATAGACGACTCTTCCTCTCCCTGAAAAAACCCCACCCAATCTCTCTCTAGCTCACCCTTTCTCTAGTGAAAACTCGCGCATTGCGCGGGGCCGAAAAGTTATAAATTATACAATGGCAGCGTGAAATTACTTAAAATGAAACTAAAATTATGATTATCAGAGATTCCAAGATATAAAAGACGGTATGAAAAACATTCAATGAGTTATGATAATTTGAAACTATACTTAAATGAAATGATGCTATATAAAGGAAAAGCAAAATTAAAATTGAAGGTGAATTAAACAAAGTTAAACTGTCATTAAAGATTCAGTGTGAATAGCATAAATAAAGATCAAATAGCATAGTTAAAACAAAATAGTTAATTACATTACATCAGAGTTACATTAGAAGATAAACTTCCAAAACAATGATTGTTGCAAATTAACCTAAGTAAAGAAGAACATTTATTTCCTAGTGGATGGTATGTTAAATCAATCTTTCAAATTCTCTCTTCGATAGACTTAATTGTCATGGTAATCTGGATTTCAGGTTTTAGATTATAAATCTTGCAGAAGGCTTGCCAATCATCACCACTGAATTTAAGCTCAATTCTCCCTGACTTGGAAGTAATTGAAATTTGAAATCCCTTTTGGAGACATGAATCGGTGTAGCAATCACATTTCATAATTATGAAATTCCAGCTTTGACCATAGCTCGGATAGAAGGAAGCAGTATGTACTGCACCACAACATAATAAAAACATTTAAAGCAATTGAAATTAAGCCTAAGTGGTAAAAAAGAGGAATAATAGATAATTAATTAGTTGACATACTAATCTAGATGCATTAATCTGAGATTCATTAAGTGTCATGGTGAATTTAAATATCATATTCGATCTGTTTTCAATAAGCAATGTGAATTTGTAAATTTAGTTGCAAGAAAAGTATAGTGAAACGATAATAATACTTGCAAGATATTGTATAATGCTGGATGATATAAGTAAAATATGATATAAAAAATTGAAGGTAAACAGCCGAAAAAATGAAATGTGGAGATAATGAATTATCCATAAAAAAAGTTTTAATGTAAATTTTAATTTTTAAGAAAAGATATATCACATTTTATAAAAAAAAATCCATATAATTCAGCCAAAAAATCATATCCTTTCCTTATTAATGGACTCTTTAAATAATATTACATTTTATAATTACCTTCATAGATTATGGCCCATTGATCATTTTGATAAGAATTAAAACACACAATTCCTTACTTGCAAGAATTAGAAGAGCAACAATAAGTCAATAACCACTCAAATCAAGTGAAACCAGTAGTAATAATAACACCAAATAGCAGCGGAAAAATCAACAATAACCAGAAAATTAGAACAAGCTAGCACACCAAGATTTTAACGTAGAAAACCTCCTCAATGTGAGAACTAAAAACCACGGGCCACCAAAACCAGGTAATAGCTTCACTATTGTAACATCCCAATTCCTAGGCTGCAGTACTAATAATTGAGAGTTACCATTCAGTGACCTTTAGGACCCTAGTTTATAATCCTAGAGATATAATATGAGCCTGTCGCATTAAGCGTAAATCATTTATTAATTAAATCATACACACATGATATATAGTAGGGAAAAATAAGACATAGTTGTAGTTAATAATATACGTATATTTTACAAAATCTTAATAGATATACTAAGCTCTGAGTCCTGGCTCATCCTGACAGCCCCTAGACTGGCGCTCAGGCTTCTAACAAAATACCTAACCCTCAAAAAGTACTACAAGGCGAGGGAAAAACTCTATCACAAACTAAACACATCGAAAATTTCTTCAATTGTCTTGTCGAGGATAGTTGCCTCGCACCTCTGCTGATTCTTTCGGAGGGGAATTGAAACTCAAGCGAAGAACAGTGGATCCGGAACGTCAGGAATTGGCACGGTTGGAGAAGATGTCTTCGTGAGGGTGGTCACGCTGTCCCTTGAGTTGTGAAGTAGCAGAATAAGTAGTAAAGTCTGTGAGGGGAGATGAACGAGTAACCCTGAAAGTCTTCGATCTTCCTTTCCTTGTCGACGTCTTCTCTATGGTGATATCCTGCGCGAGGAATAACTAAAGGGGTGAGAACATAAAGTTCTCAGTAAGGTACGTGTTACGGGAGACTCTTCTAAGGGGAAAATCCTAGGACATTCATCTAAGTTCTGGTCAGTCACCTATGATTTATTCCATTTTTTTAAGCTCCCTATTCCAATTTCTTCTTAACGTGTCAATTATCTCTATTAGTCACGACCATAATTTCAGTCCTAGTCAAAATTATTTAACAGTCAAGGGAAGGGGAACAAGTACAGAAGTCACACAACACACACAAACAAGTAAGCACAACCCAGCACAAACAGGAACATACACCCAGAGAAATGCAAATGTGGCAAACAAGTATTATGCATGCCTGATCCTAGTGCAGGCCATGAGCTCATGCGTCGGTTGTCTACCCGCAACCCGACGTTACTCGGAACAAGTCCGAATATGGTTTCTACACTGTGTACAGTCTGCGAGGTGTCATCATGGTATAAACCATGTACAGTTTGCGAGGTGCCATCATGGTTTAAACCATGTACAGTCTGCATTTTAAATAATTATGACGTCATGTCGTTCGCCTCACAGTGAGAAATAGGGCCTCGACCGTATCTGTGGATCAACTACTCCACTCCATGGCTACTCGACATCTGGCCTTGACCGTATCCGTGGATCAACTACTCATACATGCAACATATGGGTAAGCCATTCTCTACCTCGTTCCTTCCATCCAATTCTCTGCTCGAAAATGGCTAATTCCACTTGCATGTTTTCGAGTCTTTGTGAATTAGGTGATGATCTAGTACGTTTTGGAGCTTGGTTATCGATGCCCACAACCTTGGGTATCTCCGGTGAGACGTTTCCAACCCTAGTCTTGAGTTTCATTAGGTGATACAAGGATTGATTGTGTTGTATTGCTTGTATGTTGTGTATTTTGTGTCATAGAGACTAGGAATTGGAGGATTGGAGGTGGGGATGAGCGGTTGAACATGAGAACGGCGATGGATTGTGCTTGGATGCTCGATGGCGCGATCAAGGATCGCGTATGTGCATTGAGCTTGGCGTCCAGGTACGGAAGTAGATTCAAACTTACACTATTTAAGCTAGGATGATTGCCTAGGTTAGTGGCACCTAGACTAGCTACTAGGAGATTAATGGACATGAGAAAAGAAGTAGAATTGAATGGTTATTGATTTGTCTACATGCTTATGTGTATGTTTGAGTTTGATGAGAACAAAAGTATGCATGTATGTTTGATTGTGGTTGTGGCTTTGTGCCAAATTGTATTTCAAAGATTTGAGGGTTTACATGAGATGGGAACCGTATGGATGGATTGGGCCCGAGGGGCGATATGATGAGAATAATGATGATGAGATGATTGAATGAGTGAACAGATTTTGAATTATGATGGATAAAATGGTTTTGAAATGGTTTGAAAAGGGTTATGAACTATAATGATGGAAAGGATTTTGAAATGATTTGAAAATGATAGGAGGGATTTTAGAAGAGGCAAGGATTTCAAAGGAAATGATTTTGAAAGGGGTGAGCTAGGGTTCTTTTGCAAAACTTGTTTTCAAACTCAATTTTAGGAAAACACACATTTTAGCTGCAGTGAATCGATTCAGGTGGTATCCGAGTCGATTCACTGAGCCTTTTTGGAACGGATTTGAGAATTTTATGGCTATCGAGTCGATTCGCCTGCGGGGTGAATCGATTCGTATTTGCACAGAGGCCAAAACCTCCCAACTCAAATCGATTCGTGATTACTTAGAATCGACTCTAATCTCGTGGCCTTAAACAAATTTGTTAAACTTTCCATCGAGTCAATTCAAGGACGTGTTGAATCGATTCCTAATTTGACAGAGGCTAAAGGATTTTCAAACTTGCCTCTTGAATCGATTCGACAGAGCCTCGAGTCGACTCCACATTCAAAATTTCATGAACCGCCTAAGATCGAGTCGATTCGATGGGTCACCGAACCGATTCGTTTTCACC